>JABAYD010017440.1:0-18961 GCA_014822095.1 Diplotaxis tenuifolia
TTAATTTATTTATCTGAAATGAAGTTTATTTAACTATTTTTCAAAAGAACAATTAAAAAATTAAATCTAATGTATATAAATAATAAATACAGTAAAATACACAATAGTTAGAAATAAAGTGAAATCATTGACTTAAAGTACAACAAAAATATATATTTTTGTGTTTATATATTAAAAAAATTGATAGATTGATCGCATGGTTGTCTGTTGGGTTTCCCTTTTAAAAAAATACAAAAAAAATCTTTAAATATTATCAATTTTTTTTAATTTGCAAATTTTATGAAATTTATGTGAAAAAATCATTTAAGTCATATTTAAATAGAAAAAATAAGAAGATATAATCCGAGCTAATACGAAGAAGATATAATCCGCGCATAGCGCGGAGAAAGGATCTAGTAAATATAATAGTAAATTAAAACATCTATATAATATTAGAGAACCACTCTGGTAATTAAAAAGATTACTTGGTATGACAGAAAGAATCTATAAGCCTTTAGTCAAGAAAAAAAAAAGAATCTACGTCCGGAGCTTTTATCCCATCTGCGTCCAATTTCATTGTCTGTTTTGTAATGTACATATAAACATAAAGTTTTTTTTTTTTGAAAAATGGCTTATATATATAAACAAAAATCTAGTTCAAACTTTGAAACCGCGAATCAAAAATGTTGTTGTACTACTACAACAAACTCAAACTATTCTATCAAGTTTTGTATTACTAAAACAACAACAAATTAATCGCATACAAAATCATCATGTCATGATCATCATCAAGAATCATATGTACTACTAATGACACTTCTTTTATATAATGTTCTGAGGGAAACGTTTGATAACGAGGAAGCCACCATATCTTCGCAATTCTATTCGTTGATATTGAAAAGTTGGAATCTCATACATGTGTTGGATAAAAAAAAAGAGAGAGGATGATAACTACTCTATGCTTAGACCTTATGCTACAAAGAAAGAATAACTATGAGTGGTGACTAAAAGAATGAAAAGAAACAATACATTTTTTAATGTTCCTAAAAAAACTTTCATTCATAAAGAATAATTTTTCCCTTCTACTTTTTTTTTTAGATATTTATTAAACAAATTTGTTTTTTATTAAATTTGATAAGAAATAGTTATTCTTTTTCATTCCCATAATTTTATTCTCATTCATTCTATTCTTATTCGTTTCTCCTGATATTTTCATGATGGTTACCGGTCAGAACATATACTATTAAGCTACCTAGTCAGAAGATTAAACAGTATTAACTAGCCATTCCTCCTCGCTGCAGTGGAACTTGCTTGTATCGCATGGAACCATCAAGGAAGTGCCACATCCATAATACACGTTCCTACTCGGTTGTGTGTTTGCTCTGCTTTCAGAACTCTTGAGTGAAACTGTGAAAGCACAACCTCGAGTTGTGATTCAATCAGAGTACCACACCAAACTTATAAGCAATATCACAAACCTCACATGCTTCATCTGTTTCGTTCTATCCTAGTCCAGATCTTACAGTTCATGAAGAAAATTTGAAGAATGGAGGTTTGAAGTGATATCTTTTGAAGCAAAAAATAAATGTCGCCTATTTTATATTAAGTAAATTAATTAGTCGCTTTTACTTTCCTTTTCTTTCTCACTATCAAAAGTTACGAGAGAAAAAGAAAAGACAATAGTAGTTCAGTGTATAATATAAGAAGACAAGACCAAACATGAAGTTGATATAAAGGCTTTTTTAAGGCAGGACTTAAGAGAGAGAGACCTTAAAGACTAATCTGAATCCAACTTGGGAACTATAGCAGACGATAGCTCTATATGAGAAACCCTCACTGCCCCGATAAGTCTCTCCGGCAATTCTTCTGGTGTATTCGCCTATGGAAACACAATCATTCATAAGGTTTTAAGAGAAGAAGAAGCAACCCTAAGGATGGAGTTTTGTTAGATTGATTTTACCTGTACAAGGAAAGCCATTTCGACAACCAAAGATGTGATTACACCGATGACAAGACCAAGAACTCCATTGGCCACGGTGGATGAGCCGATATCTACATCTATCTGCATAAGATTAAAAGGTTTTTTTAGGGTGTCTCTGATTCTTTTTTAATTATGCTAACGAAATGTGGACTCACTTCCAAGTATGTTGAACCGCGGATGTAGTTGCAATCCACTGCTTTACCGAGGAGACATGGGGTGCTTCCCACGCTTTGCCTTACTATCCATGAACCCTGCATCATTTGGGAGTATTAAGTGAATCAATTTGTTTCAGGACTAAAGAGAAATAGATTAGAGAGAGTGATACCTTGGGGACTAAGGGTATAAGCTTAAGCCTACTATTTCGAAACTCGTCATCACCATCAACAAACCGTTGGAAGAGGGACCCAGGTACGAGTTCTTTTGTCACGAAATAAAATACCATACTGTAGTGTGTTGATCCAGGAACCTACCAAAAATACCGGTTTAAACATTTATTTTTTGGAGTTTGTAAATTTTCGTTGTAGTTCAGGGGCAAAACTTACTTGAACATTTACTACCAATGAGAAAAGACCCTTCTCTGCAGCAACCTGAACAAATTTATCAAGTGACCTCAAAGATTAATAATAGCACAGGAAAAGGGATAATATTATATCTCTCTTAAGAATAAGTAAGGAGTTAAGCAAACATGAACTAAGGTCATTGTATCTCTTACTTGTGCTGCACAGCCCTTGCGTCTAGCCACATGATCAATTCTTGTAGTGTCTTTAAACCAATCAACGGCGACAAGATCCATTAGATGCTTCCCAGCAGGAGTCTTCAGTGAAATGTTGAGTGAGATCAGAAATTGAATGAGGTACAAATGTCCATTAGGTGAAAACTTACTAACCTTTCTTTTGTCTTCACAGAAACTCTGGCCACGGATTTTGAAGTTATCCCCATCAGAAATCCTCCAGCAGTTACGGCCATTTTCATTATCATCGTGTCGTAGATTACCCGAGAAACAAGACAGATCAATGTCGAGAGCAGGTTCCTCTTCTGAAGTTTCAAATGGCACGAGAAATTCATAGCGATTAGATACATTTTCACTGGCAGAACATAACAATTAATGATAAGACACAAATACTAGTTTCACCTGTTTTCTTGGCGATAGTTTCTGGCTTACTCGAGTCAGGCTGAAATAGTTAAATGTTAAGATAGTCTTAACTCGATAGAATCTAGGGTTCAAAAGAGAATGTTTGATAGGCAAACCTCTTGTTCTGATTCAGCTATCTGAAACTCGTCATCGTCATCCGAGTCTTCATCCATTAGCATAGAGTTTCTCCCGGCCCCATTTGTCTGATCAATAGAAAGCGAAGACTTATGCTGAGGCTTTCCACCTTTACCCAAGGCTAAGGACGAAGGTGCCATGTTAACCATAACAGGTATCCTTATGGGATGACTTCTTTCATCCGTCTGTAAGAACCACTCGCGCAAACCTGTTGTGAACATGAGCCCATGACTTAGAATGGCAGACGCAAGTGCGGTTTAAAGAAGAGTGAAAGTCATTTTCCACATGGAACTTACCAGAGACACTGTTCAGCATTTGAAGAAGACAATGTTGTTGAAATGCTGGAAGATAACCTGCACCCCACCCTTTAAGATCAATTTGTATTAGATGTTGCACTTGCGTTCTGGGCCTTCCATTTCGGGGCTTTAGTGGGGCGATGTTGAATCCTCCACCTAAACAAAATTGTAATACATAATACATCAGGTTTTGGTAGTAATGAGTCAGCAATAAAGAGATTTAATAAACATACTCTCAAGATGAGCCCGAACAAATCCAGGCTGTGGACCACAATTTGCATGCTCCCTAGAGCGAAACAATACCACTTCACAGAAAGAGAAAGATAAACAATTAAAACTAGATATAGAAAAGAAGCTGTCCAGTTTCTAGCATCAGTAAAAGGGGAAGGGGAGATACCATAACTTCCATCGTCATTACGACGCCAGTAACGTACATAGCAGAGGTCACGAGGCCACACAACCCTGCAGCCATTTAGATAGTATGAGTTAGATAAAACAGAGCTCCTGGAGAGAGAAGTATGTGATATTCTGATTGAACAAGAGGATTGCAAATAGTAAGCATTATAGTGGCCTTGTAGATCCTTTCCACTGTTTGTTTCCAGAAGCATGGACTATGGTAAAAACAAATAAAAGAAAACCTGCATAAAACCTAGAGCCCCTAAAATAACTAGTCTATCTCATAGAGGGAGTGAAGTGTGACAGGGGATTTAGTTAATTTTTAATCAAATCTCAACGTTTGTTAGCAACTTTTGTGAGTATTATTGGATGATTATTTTGAGGGTGTAATATTACATTGGAAACCAGTCGAGCAGAAGTCTGTGATAGAGTATTGCTGTGTGACCATCCACCTCTTCCACTAATCTCCCATTATGAAAACTGCAGTCCCACCTGCCAGACCATAATGAAAAGATAGAAACTTAGAGCTTGAGATCACAGACCATAAGAAAAGATATTTTCTCGTACATATTATTGATAGAGAGTTTGGGCTAGACATATTCGTAGGATGTGGAAACAAAAATAAAGACTCAACGTTAGTGACCTGTTTTACTGCTACAAAAATCTCTAATAAAATTTTCCAGACAACATAGCGTCTACCTATAAGAAATTGTATAGGAAGGCCATATAAATGCTCTCTTTCAACCTGAATATGAATGGGAATGAAGAAGACGGAGAAGCACTTACTCATATCGAGTGCCATCCATGCTCATCACAAGCTTGAATATTTCCTCACACGTGGCCTCCACTACACCAACAGCTTTCATTGCCCTGCTGCAGCTTCTTGGCTGCATATTTAGCACTGTGAATGATGATTCTTGACTAAATAAACTTACTATGTAGTCAATGCGAAGTTATGCCATAAATATAAAAAGTTATTAAGCGCTTCCATACAAGATAGTCAACTTCAAGTAGCTCTTCAAAAATCCGAAGCCCTGCCAAATGCATAAGAGAGACGATTAGACCCAAATTCAACCTTTATTATAAAATCAGGAGATATTATGAGGGAAATAGATTCAAAACCTCCCATATTGTATCTATAAAGTCATGATTTACCAGGGAATAGAAAACTAGAAGCGGTGATATGTTTCAGAAACCATGCATTACCACTAACCATTTTGGCACTGAAGGAGACGCCAGTGTTTTCTTGAAAATGCTTGGTTGTTGGCATTATTGTTTGACAACTCCGAACCCAACTCCTTAGTCCAGTCAAATATAGATTCCGGAGGGCCTGCACGTTTGTTTGAGGTACATTAGATTTCATTTACGATCGCTGCTGAACAGATTAGTCCATGTAGAATTGAATTAAGAAAACCATTTCCAATAGTTGTCCTCCTCGCTAAATCAGGTCGAAAGTCCTCTTCATCCTCCACCGCACTGAACCTGAAGAAAATTGGAAATGATATTTCTGCATAAATATATCAAACGATATTGGTCCCTCCACATACAGCACTAGATTAGCATCTTCTGGCATTTGTCACATTTTCAGAAAGATTCAGAGCTAAAATAACCAAATTGAAAAGGGCATCTGATATTAAGAACGATGATTAGCTTGCTATCAGTATTTAAATGATCCACTTCTTATAAAAGCTTATTTACTCTCTATGAAGGAATACGAGAAAGTTGTACTCCATGATGACAACTTATGACTAAGGCATAGAAACATATATGATCAAGCAACCCAAGCAAGTGAGTTATTAGCAGCTAGAATTTAACATGCCAGCAGAAATAAATAAATAATTAATGTTCAAGTAAGCACTCACGGGCTTTCATGGTCAGAAGATGAAGCAGTCCTTCCAACATCCATTCCAGGCTTATATTCAAAAGAAACATATTGCTGACCACTTGGAACTAGGGAGTCTTGATGCTGCAACAGCACAAAACACAAAGCCGTTATTAGATAAGCACCGATCTTCAGATTTCAGATAAAATAACAAAGGAGGATACAGAGTTTTCCTCTTTTTTTTTTTTTTTTGGCTGATAACAGTTACAAAGATAAAAACTTAAAGATATAGTTGTGATTCACGAGACAGAATAGACAGACCTGATCAATGACACACTCGATTTTCTCCTTCCACATTAAAGCTTCCTGGATGTTGAACGCCGCCATCTAGCAAGAAGATACTCCACATGAACTAAAATGCACAGTGACAAGATAACGGCATTGTCATGTATTATCAAAAAGAAAAGACAAGATACCGTGATTCTGTGGCTCTTTTCTTTCTTGTTATAAACAGACAACACGTAAACCATCTGCAAAACAGAGTCAAAGAAGATAAATAAATTGCAGTGACATTACAGTAAATGACACTGAGGAAATCCATAAACTGATTCACAAGAATTAGTAATAGATGTACAGTTCTCAACTGAATATTCTATTCATATGTCAAGAAAAATTTAGAAGCCCATAAATCACAAGAGTAAGTAGGATACTGGTAAAAAAGAAATCCAAGCCTAGATAATATTCAAAAAGAGAGAGACTCACGTGACCATGATGTGTCTTCAAACCACGATCCTCAACTCTACAGTTCCCATCGATCACCATCGTTTTGATAGGAAGCTGCTTACGTCAACAAAGTAAACGATCATCCAATAGATCAAGAAAAAGTTTAGTCTCTAGCTCACAACCATACTCTTAATTGGCACACAGTTAGATCTACTAATAAACGTTGACGAATTGTGATGAAAAAAAAACGTATGTATGAGAGAGATTCACGATGTTCACCTGATTAACCTGCGGTTTCTTCTTGTAGTAAGCGAGGAGACGAGGCTCCAAGACGAAGTACCTCATGTGAATGTAGGATCGTCCGATCTTCCTCCTTCCGTATCGCACCATCCATCCCTCATACACCAGCTTTGACATTTTCTCACTTCTCTCACACCCACGACGACGAAGAAGAATAAGAAGAAGATATTTTAAGAGACAAACAATGTCCCACAGAAATCGGAATCTTAGATCCAAATCGGAAAATTGTACTTCCGCGTGAGATCAATGACATGATGATTGATCATCGGCGATGTTTCTTTTCTCTTAGATTTATGAGTTTGAAAAAATTCTGTATAATTCACAAAACAGAGAAAATAAAGTAGACGAGAGACGCAGTGAATGTGTCCTGAGGAAAAGTAAAAAAAAATTAATTAATGAGTAAAGTGAGTAAAATAGAAACTGTAGAATTAATTTAAAGGATTGAATTGACGAGTCATGCCAGCTTTTGCACCATTTTTCCACGTTCCGTTAACAATGATGGTTGATGAGTGTGTGATTCGAGATGCTTAACGGTAAATATAAATCATCATTATTTATAAGAAAAAAAGGACTAATCAATTAAAATAATGTAAAGTTCCTTTTTCATTCACATGAAAACACATGAATAAAGGGTTGGTAGACAAGGACTTGGCACATCGCATTTCTTACATAGTAAATGTTTAAATTTTACAGAGAAATTAGAAAGAGAAAAAAAACGTGAAACAAACGGATAGATTTATAATTAAAAACCAAATTACCATATAAGATATTAAAATCTGAAATTGGCATTTTGCTCAATAAGGTGAAATGATAGAATCTATGAGCTCTTGTAGCGGCGCCAGTTCTTTCTTGTCAATCAGTCCAAACTCCTGCCAAATACAACCATAGTTACAAAAAAAGAATTTAAACAATCTGCAATATTATTTAATAATGACGAAAATTCATAGAAGATTGTAGTTCAATGCAATATTTGTATTGACTATTTCCTAATTATTATTCATAGCTAAAATTCTGAAAAAGGAGAAAAACTCACATGAGTAAAGAGGATGAAGTGTTTGAAGCAAGTGTTGAGATGAGCTTCTTCTTTAAGGCTAACGATTTTCTGGAAATGAGAAAGGTAAACGTGCGCATACACACGGAACAGTCGTTTAAATATCGTCTTCACCACATCCTTGAAGTTCTGCGGAAATGGTGCTCCTGCAAAGTACACACCATAAATTTAACATATAAGTATATAGTAATTGATATTCCTCAAGATCTAATGGAAAATCATTATAGTTACCAAGCCTTTGAGGGAATAAAGTCTCATCATCGAGTTGAGTCTCGATCCAATCCATCAAGTACTCAACATACTTTGGAGCAGAAACTTCAATAGGCTTCTTGATCTGCACACCATCTGCCCATCTATACTCATACCTGCAACATTGTTTTGTGCGACTTGTGTTAAACAAAACAAAAAAAAACATGCAAAGAAAGAACCCATAGCAACAAGAACATCACAAGAGAGAAGGATGAAGATATGAAGTTGGCAATGTTCATTGTATTTAATAGATCTCGATTTGAAAGTCATCCTTTAACAGAGAAACGAAACAGAAACGGTGCTTTCACTACAGAGATCTAAAAACATGAACTACATAACAAATGAATATGCATAATCACACAACATAATACATCCCCATTATATCATCAATAAATGGCGGTTTGAAGAGGTTAAGGAGTTTGCTATAGACGAACCTTAGATAGAAGAAAAGAGTAAAATCTAAACTCTTAACTTTTCTTTTTGAATAAAGAGATAGAAAAGAGAGAGAAGAGATGAGCAAACTATACTTGGGGCCAGCAGTCATAGTAGGACAGTTATCAGGGGTGCAGAACTCGGTAAGGGTACCATATAGCAAGTTCACCTGATTAAAGAAATCCACAGCTGAAAAAAAAAACACCCAAAAAGGGTAAATATAAAAAAACAACGATCATATCAACTCGTGAATCGGAAACAAACAAGGTATAGAAATATAATAAAAAGTAAGTAAGAGAGACTCTCACTGTTGACAGCAAGCCATTCGTTGGCATCTTCTCCAGGAGGAAGTCTAACGGCTTCTCTCAAGTTCCCACTTCCTAAAGTGGCATCTATATGCTGCCGAAGCTGTGCTCCCTTTATACATCACATACAATCCCAACAAACTTTTAGAATAATTCATTTCATCTAATGAGATAAAGATAGAGATTACAAACCTTGCTTCCAGAAGGTGCGCTCTTCTTAGGTCGGAAAGTCTTCTGATTCCTATGAATTAAAAAAAAAATAAAAAGGAAGAAAATGTTCTCAAAATCAGAATCATCAAATCTTAAAGAAACGAATTAGTAAACAAGGGCTCGTACTACTTGTTTGTGATTAATTTGATCAGGAAAAATGTTCATCAACACTACTTGTAAGATCTGTCCCAATATATCAATTTCATGAATTTCACAGCAAAAGAATCAACCACGAACCTGAATCATTATTCTATGCCAAACAATTAAAACGAATCAGAAACCAAAGGAGCTTTAGACCATATCATATATTCTGATTCGATATTTACGAAAAGGATTCGATCAGGGAAAATAAAATTGGTGATCCTGAAGAAATACAATGTACCAAGATCATTAGAAGCCATGATTGAATCACAGATCATTATTATTATTCAAAACAGATCTGAGATTGCAAACTAATCGCATAATCTTTCTAATCAAGCTTTATTTTAATTCCAACATAAAATTTACGCAGAGATAGAAGAAGAAAAATAAATTCACACACCTCCCCAATCCAAAGAGACTCATGGCGATAAAGGGATCGAGAGAGAGAGAAAGAGTTTCCTTCTTTTTTTTTTCCTTCAGGTGAAAACGAGAAAAGAGTCTGGGAGAAGACGGGAAAAGTGAGGGAGAGGGAGTTTTTATTTTTTTTATATATAAAGATGACGAAAGGCTCTCTCTCTTCTTATTAGCTGTCATATTTTTATAAACCCCTTCAACTTTCTCAACATTTTGGATTTGTACCCTTTGTTTTATCTTAATGGATTGCTTATTAGCTGGCAAAATTGAAGTGACTACACAATGATTGGGAAAGTTGGATCTGTGTACAATGAATTCTGTTATCTTGTATCAGTGATTTCCAATTAAACTAAATTTTTGACACTTCTTATATATTTACTTCCATTTCATTTGATCCATAAAACCAATCAATGGATCGTATAGACAGATACTATATGCTTATTAAATTACTTTCATATTTTTTATCTGCATCATGGATCCAATGGTTGAATGTGGAGATCCCTAAAACATGGCGCTCTTTGTTGTGAATAATATAGTGAGTACTATTAAATTGCATGATAGCTTTTCATATAGTAACATTTTTAATTCATTTAATCTCTAGATGAAGACCCCATGAATAATTTCCCCGGTTTCGTTAGCCTTTGTATCTTCACTAGAGCTAGGCCTGGGCATCGCGAGCTTGGCTTTGGTCCTGTCGACTCTGGATCTTTCAGATCGAACCATATAGTTACTTATGATCTTTAGAATCGTGTCTTGTCGGTCCGGATAGGTTCAGATCTATAATTCCAATTTCTATAAAATATCCGTAATTTTAGGTCCATATCGGATCTGGATCAGATCCGGATATTTAGAATCTAAAAAAAACATGACATACATAAATTCACTCAAATTCAGTTAATATTTTTCACATATATCTAAAATTTTATAAAATAACTTAAATTAAATTATAAATAATTAATATAAAACATTTTTAAATTTTACATTTTAAAACTTTATCTTACTTAAAATGTTATGAAATAATAATAAGTATTGTTAACAAAAGATATTTCAACTAGATCATAAAATAATATATATATATATAACAGAAAAATAAATTGTTTTTGAATATATATTTATAAGTCGGGTACAAATCAATTCTTATCGAGTTGGGTCTATTTGAGTCGGTTTTTTCGGGTCCAGGTCTATTTGGGTTGGTTCTTTTCGGGTCCGGATCTATTTGGATCAGTTCTTTTCGGATTCGGATCTATTCGGATAAAAAAAGAAAAATCCAATAAATACTTATAAATTTTCGGATCGGGTCACATCTAGTATTTTTGGATCAGTTTTGATTCAGGATCCAGGCCTAACTAGATCTATCTATCTGTCTTCGAGACTCTGAATAAATAAACACTCCAACTTCTTGTAACTCAAATGTTTAGCATAGACAGTTTGTCTTTCAAAAAGACTGTTATTTGACAAAGTAAAACAAGCAAAGCAAAAGTCATGTTCACCCAAACAAGACAAAACACCATGCCTGGGATTTTACTGCAGAAATCCGGTAAGATGATGTTTCAAAGCCTAAGAAGAACCTAAAAGGGAACAAGATTTTTGACAATTTGGATCGAAAGTATTCCTCTTCGAATGAGTTTTAGAGTCTACTAGAACGTTAAGCTTCCTCTTCTATTGATTTTTAGAGTGTTACTAGAACGTTAGGCATGCATAAAGTAACAAGGAAAATTTTATCTGCTAATTCTAATAGAAGAACAAGAGCAGCAAAAATGGTCTTTGGTCCTAAAAACATATTTCAAGAGACTCTCCAGTGATCCCAAACGTTCCTCATCCACAGCAGAAAAAAAGGTCTGTTATATTCACACACATCCTTGGCCAGCACCCTTCAACGAATTATATTGTTAAAGACAGATGTGAGCCTTGTGAGGCTACAGTCCACAAAAGACACAAACTCAGGTTAAATGCAAGCTGGTGCATAAGATATACAAAGGAAATGAACCATCTCTTTATGGTCAAGAAACATTGTTCCATTCCATTTAAAGAAACTCTTCCTAAGAGATTCTGGTTTATTGATACAACAAAGTGACAAATAAACAAGACATACTAGAAAACATAAAAAAACAAGTTTGATGATGATAACATTGAAACAGGCTAATCCACTTCTCAGGGGTTGGTTTGGTTGGACTGGTCTGGCGACTCGGTTTCTCCTTTAGTAGAACCGTCCTGGGCCACATTTTCATCATCAAGAAACACAGGATCAAGCTCAGCAATCAATCTAACAGCCAGAGGAAGACCACGAGACTTATTCATCAGCTCATCTATACATTTCTTATCGTTCCTTGGAGGCTCTTTCTCTTTCTCAACAACAACCGCTTCATATATATTCCAAAGACTCTGATGATCAGACAAAGGCCAAAGACGATGTATCTCATGTCTCTCTCCAACTAGCTTCCCCGCCACTGACTCATCCCTTGTCGTGTATATGACTCTCCCACCAGACCCTTTAGGAAACCCATCTGAAAGATGCTTTCCCCATTTAGTATCCTCCTTGAGTTTCTCATTGAGATTCTGGTCCCACTTGTCCTCTTCTCTCACATCATCAAACACGATAAGATACTTCTTCCACCTCAGATTCAAGTGAAGTGCGTAGAGAAGAGCAGAGATCTCTTTCTCTTCCGCCGTCTCTTCATCAGTTTCCCCACGTTCCATCTTGGTTGATATTTCTTGCTTAGCTTCCTCATGGATGGATCTGAACATCTCATCTTCAGCTCCAAGATCCTTCAAGATCCTCTTTAACACAAATATCTTCTTGTCCTCTCCTTCTCTTGCTTCTTTGCTGTGCATAGAGACCCATACCCTTGGAGCGTAGACATTCCTGACTTGTTCTTTGTTGAAAATCTTCTGGCACAAGGCTGTCTTGCCGACACCGTATTCTCCGACAATGACAAGACTCTTGAACTCCTTGTAAACCTTCTGGTCCAGCAAGAAGTTTTCAAGTGATTTGATCTCGTTATTGAAACCGTAGATTTCGTGTTTTGGAGGTGTAGGTTCGGTTTTAAGACGATCTTCCTCCTTCTCTTCATCTGCTACTCCGGAAGAGTCCTTCTTTTCATGCCATTCCTTGTATTTGTCCAGGAAGCGTTGTTTGAAGTCGCGTTTGTCTACTACCTGTGAAGTATCTGAAGCCATATTCAAGTGAAGAAGCTAAAAGAAAAGAGAGAATCTGAGGAAAGATGATGAAGAATGAAGAAAACAAATAGAGTATATTCGATTAATTACAAGAAATACAGATTTTTGACTTTAAAATAGTGGAAGTAAAAAAATATATATATGTGCTCTCTCGGTCATGAAGTAAATCTTATTATATAAAGAAAAAAGCCGCTCTCTTCTCATCGGACACCTCACAAAGTGATGTCACTAATTCAGTACTCTCATGTTTTGCCACGTGTCCTCATTTTCTTAGGAGTTTCTTATTTTTATAAGAAACCCATTTCATACGTAAATATTTCTTTTCTGATAAATCTTTGCCTTGTTAAAACCAGCTGCTTGGTAAAAAGGTGAAGTTTCTCGGTTGGAAAAAATAGATGGAATTTTGAATCTTCTCAATTGATTTGGTGAGATTCCGCAGATTTGGCATCCTTTAGGATGGTCTAAAATAGAGTCTTTTCCAGATCAACTTGAATTTTTCCAGATTTTAATCTCTGGAATAGTAAGCTCTTTAATCACAAACAACGGATCAAGGAAGAAGTGAAAGTTGGAGTACAAAACAATGGAGAAGAAAGTCTTCGTCAGGCAGAAGATGGAGGTTGTCCGCCGTTTGATAACGTCAACGACGATAGAGCAACAAAGTTTCCATTTATCTTCTTCTTTTGTACTCCTTAGCCCATTGGGCTTTTATCAAATACAAAGTTTGTTGAAAAAAAATTCAGCATTCAAAACGCGTCGTTTTCAATTCTAATAAGATTTTCCATTGTCGCTTGCGATATCAACTCCAACTCTAGGGTTTCGATTCATCTTCTTCCTCCCATCCAGAATTTTACCAGTTTCAAACTCATCTTCTTAAAGTCCTCATTGATTCCATCATCGACCATCTACATTTATTGTCTACTTAGTTTTTCCAAGGCGGTGGAAGTCTCAGTATAAAAAGGTTAGCATCTCTACTCTCGAATTCATAAATATCTTTTGGTAAATATCTTTATAACGCAGCACTTGGTATTTCGCAAACTCATAATCAACTTTTTCATTGCAACAGGAGTCCCTCATCGATCCAAGCTTCTGTCGTAGTCCACCGGCTGAACACTTTTAGAGAATTCCTCATGGAGGGAGAGATGTATGAGCTAAGTGGATTTGATATATAATATTTATCTTTATTAGAAGGCTTTTTTGTAGTTGTTTGTTAGTTTCATATGAATAATCATTTTCTTTTTGAACGATAGCTGGATTTGCTAGGAAGAAATAGATGTTGGATGATATAAGGTTTCTGAAAATGCATCTCAACTTGCATTGCAGGTAAAGCATTATATATATATATATCCTTAAGCTTATAGAACATTCTTCTCATTCACTCATTGTCTCTGTATTAACTTTTTCGTTTCATGAACCTGCTCTTGAGTTTAAATATTTACATAAATATTTGGTGATTCCACACGCAGAATAAGTATTTCCAAGAGTGAAACAACAATGTTCTACGAAGCCTTGGTTTCTTGCAGAAAATATCAATTGTTTGGAGGAATTGACTGGTTAAAACGTTTAGAAGGGAATGTATGTACATTGCGAATTACTGCAATCCAAGTTGGTTTGGATAGTTGGAAAGCTAATTGAAAGCTCTTTTACTTCTCATTTCTTTCCATCACATTCCTTTCTCTATCAACCATCACCGGAAGTTATATAAAACTCGTCAAAGTTCTCAAAACTTTGTTTTATTCATCACACTTAATATGAACTAACCTTTTGTTGTTACTGTGCTAATTTTTGGATGAAAGTAGGAATTCCTTGGATAGGACAAAAAAAACCTAAGCTAGGCGATGTATTTAGAAACGTTATGTACATATGTCTTATAATGTTGGTTGTAGTGTTTTCCAGCGTAATCTTCATTCTCCTTATCCAACTGGGACTACAAGTTTGGTTCGTTGTGGACAGGGTGGGGATAACAATCCTGGAGATGACATGAAACATGTGCTCCTTTTGAGAGCCCTCTAGGTGAACCCAACTCAATTACCAAGCATTCCCTTCCACCTGATGGTAATACGTTTGGACCAACATAGTCGGTGCAGCCAACTTTAGTCACTACAGAGCAGACTGCCGCTGGTGATTATCCTGCTAATATACAAAGTTAAGCAATAAGCAATCCAAATAAGAAGGCTTGCAAAGCTTAGTATTATCAGTGAAGCACTATCAAGAAACCACCACCCACTCTTTCCACCATGCTTAATCTAGATTTCTCACTTTATGCCTATGCAAATAAGGGTTTTTGGATACTTTGTCCACCATTATCTTTAAATGCGTTTGTTGCAATTCTGGTTCTATAACTTTGTCAATCCTTTGATTTTTTTTATATATAATTTTTTTTTAAAATTTGTTATTTATCAATCTACCTTATATGTTCAATCTTAGTGGTTAACGTCACCACCACCGGAAGCAAAACAACTACTGTGAGGTAATCCCATCTGGAGTGAGGTCACTGAACACTACGTGCCAATATCCCACTTAAATTTTTTACTTTTCAAACCAACAACACTCTTTATATATCTCCACAAAATAATAGTGTTGTCACAATCTCAAACTAAAAATCTCAATTTTATGATTTTTTTTTGTCACAATCTTTTTTACTTCCTAAAAATATTCCTGAGATTTATGACATGGTTAATATATAACTCTCTGTTTCTTAAAATTTAGCTATACCAAAAACTTAAAAAACTACAAATCTTTTGTTCTCATAAAATAATCTAATCAATAAAATCAGAAATCAGAATAGTCCAATCGTAATACCAAAATCTATCAATTTTTAATGTATACTCTATAGTTATGTATTTGTTACAAACACACTATGATATACATTAATTAATAATAAAATCCATAGTATAAAATGCAAAGAACTTAGATACCTTTTATAAATCTTATACACTTTCCAAAAATTCAGATTTCATAGTGTTACACAACCAATAGACATAATCTATTTTTTACCACATTGGCCTTTTTTTATTAAATTTACGATATTACTCATGGCCTATTTTTATAATTCATAGTTACTTTGCCCACTGCTTATAGATCAATGTAGGTTGTGTCAAATAGACTAATATAAATCCCGCATGGATTTTTATATAAATGAAATCATCGTATTATATAAAAGAGTGTTTTACTATCTTCTTAGAAGCTATGTCGAATTCCATATAGGAAAGTCATCTCATGGTATTGCGACACATGTCCAAGGGGAAACAATAGCATTTCATTAAAAGAAATTTCCCCTCTTCTTCTTCTTTGCTTCTCCAGCACTCATGTCGATTAGGTTTTCCCAATAGGTCTTTTATCTTCTTCCTCAGCGTACAAAACGTTACTATCAACAAATAATCATCTTTAAAAACAAAATTCATTAATCTCTCACACACGATCTATACTCATCTTTTCTCTCTTTTTTTATTCATACACTCTTATAATGGTTTGAATCTCTTGCAAGAGTTTCAAGGAGTGTCCCCACCTAGATGATAAGCAGAGGAACCAACTTGGCAGATAATTAGGGTCCAAGAAAAATCAAGTTATGGTTCCAGAAGAGAAGAAATCAGCTTAATGTTATGTGTCTTAATCTCTTTCTCTCTTTTGTATGTTTAAAATTTTGTCTCAATAAGATTTGTTGATGCTGTTTTTGTAGGCGCAATATCAAAGAGCAGATAATAATGCATTAAAATCAGAGAATGATAAGATTGGATGTGAGAACATAGATTATAGAAGCACTCAAGAATGGTATATGCACTAACTGAAAACCTTCCGTTAGTGGAAATTCTTACTTCGATGAGCATAACCTCTGGATCGAAGAATGCACATCTTAGAGACGAGGTTTTGATACAGAAGTTAATACTCGCGCTGCCCTAACTAGAAAAATACAAACCAATGAAAAAGTCTTATTTCACGTTACAAAAATCCTCAAACACGAGTCACACAGCCAGACACAAAGCATACTACATATTCTAAACTTCATATGGTCCAACCAAACTTACTCACTACCAAATACACCAATTTTTTAATTTCTATATAAATAAAATTTAGACCTTTATACTTCAGACTTCAGAACAAAAACTGATCAAACCCATAAAACCTATAAATTTAGGGTCTCTCCATAGAACACATACTCTTAAAGTAAATCCGATATATAGTAAAACTCGCTTAAACTGCTCTTTTGAGTACTATACTTCCAATCACTAACACACGCCACAGCCAACATTTTCTTCCAAAATATAGTAAAAGAAATAATAAATTGTAGGTTTTACTACCATGGTAGTTTTTGTATTTCTGGTTTAAAAAATATTTTAGTAGTTTTATAAAATTAATTATCTGTTTGTGGTAGAAGAAAAAAAATCTAATTTATTCCAAATTAAATTTCATGTCTTTTAAAAAAAAATTTTTACTATGGATCCTCCAAATCTTCACAATAAAACATCTTGGTACGTGATCTATTTAGCAATCAAACTGGCGAATGGAACATATATACCATTCTGAATCTCTTCCTTCAAAAGATGCGAACATGTACTTAAAAGTAAAGACCAAGAAAAAATAGTCTAAACGGCTGATGTTGGACTACAAAATATTCACCAAAGTTTACAGTTTTTTTTAACAATATGCTAAGTTTACGGCTAACGAGAACATCAAAAAGAATCATATACATTAATCTACAGCTACTAATATTTTTATAATAATAATAATAATAATAATAAAGAATATATCTTTTGAATCTCTCACAACATATCAAATGCCTTAACTCTTTAATATATAAACAACTATTTAAATATATAAAATATATTACCACATATGATCTTTATATATCTAAAACTTTATAAAATATAAAAATTATTATCCTACACATCTCTTGCACATGCAAACCTGAAACACAAACCACAATGCAAAACAAATAGTAACCGAGATTAGAAATAAAATAGCATACACATTTCTTGCACATGCAAACCTAAAATATAAATCTTAGTACAAAAAAATAATAACCGAGATCACAAATAGAATATATTAGGGCGGACCTCGCCTAGTACATAATAAACTTAGAAAATATAATTAAAAGACTCCAGACACTTTTAAGTCTTCGAAATAAAGAAAACTTTAGAAAATGATTTTAAAACGGACGGTTGAATAATTGTATAGACCTGTACGTGGCAGTATTTAATTCGAAACATTAGAATAAGAATAAAAATAAGGCCTACCAATAAAGTAAATTACATATCTTCAACACATGAGTCCATGCAGGAAACATTTGCTCTGTTAAAACATTGTTTTTTTTTATCTACTGGTACAAGTTGTCATCTAAATTTGGATTTTTTCTAAAATGTTATAAATAAATAAATAATACATGTCATATATTTGATTAGACCGCATTACTTAAATCAAACCGACATAATTAATATCTGTAAACCAAATTAAAAAAACCAACGATTTATGAAAATACGGAAATATACTAATTATATTAAACCAATAGATTTTCATATATTAACAGTTCACTAACAAATATGAAAATCTACGAATTATATGAAATCAATAGGTTTTTGGAAATAGTAATATATCGTTTAATATCTAACAATTCTTTCAAAAAATAAAAATTTAATAATTAAATGAAATTGATACTTTCACATGTTTGATATATATATTTTTTTAAATTCTATTATTAATCATTTATTTAAATCATGTACTTAAAAAATGTTAATGCATTTGAATATTAAATAAAAATTACTCTATTTTGATAAATTTTAATCGTAAGTTTTTATTTTTTATTTTAAATTAAATGTAAAGCAAAACCAAAATCAAATCTAAAAACTAAAAACGCGGATTATATTTTTGTTTTTTCCTTTAACAAATAAACTATTGCAATTATTTTTTTTAAATGTCATCTTTTTAATTTTAAATTAGATGTTTGATTATTTGAATTTGTTTGTTGGTAATATCAGTTTGTAATAATTCAGCAGATCGAAAAACTAAAAACCAAAACCAAAAAGATGAAAATCAAAAATAGAAATACTTTCGATACTTTCAGGTGTTTAATATTTTTTTTTAAAAATCCATTATTAATCACTTATTTAAATCAAGTACTTAAAAATGTTAATGTATTTGAATATTAAATAACAATCACTCTCTTTTGATAAATTTTAATCGTAAATTTTTAATTTTATTTTAAATTAAATGTAAAGCAAAACCAA
>JABAYD010017441.1:0-10126 GCA_014822095.1 Diplotaxis tenuifolia
CTAGACTAGGGTTTAGTCATGTGGTTTATATTGGATATCATGCGAGGCAAACTGATACACGAGAACTCAATCGCCTACTTAATATGACTATCGATTGACAGTTGAGTATTGATATCAATCGACGTCGAGTATCGATATTGATATCGATTGATGGTTATGGCGAATTGATGATTCTACTAAAATTGGTCGACCACCTCTCGCATGTATCTAACAACCTTAGTGATGTTGTCTTTCAAATTATCTTAAAGACTTTACTCTCTCAAATAAGAGGTTCAGTTGTAGTACTCAGGGATCATATTCACAAGGATCTAGGGTACGCTATAGATCTAATCAGTAAGTAAGTTAGGTTGAGATTTATTCATAATTAAAGTAGCTTTTGAACAAGGTAGTTGTTCGATTGATTTGAAGTTGGTTGTAACAATATTAAGAAGTAGCTAGTTCTAAGGTTTCTATTAAGGTAATCCGGATTATATATATATATATAGTTGTTTAAGCTGGAGGATATTTAGATCTCAACTAGGATAATAAGTCTATCAGCCGTCACATTTTACATGACTATATTGTCTAGATCTATTGATATCGGTTGTCGCATGTTAATCAATAGAAAGTGTTGATCGATGACTCTATTGGAGTATCGATCGATACACCTTTCGAAAGCGTCGATTGATGATTCAGATTGAATATTGATCGATCGGCTTCTAGACAAGCTTTATGCGCGGGTTGATCTACTCACTAGGGTTCTTAGATCAGCTATCACATGTTTTTAACAATCTTAGTTCAATGAGGATTAGATATCATTCAATAATCAGGGTTCTAGTTATCTACTCTTGAACACAAGCCTTAAGTTCAATCATATTGATTAATACTGCAACTTAACAATTTTATATTTTGATTAATTCTTCATAACCTATTTGAACCCTTGATCTAACAATGGAATTACTCAGACATAACTAAGCAATTTATAACAATAGATAAGTAAATAAATTGAATAGATAGAATAGATAAAACCAATGGAGTTCCAATCACAAGCTTGTCGAAGTCTTGGATCTTCTCTCCGACTCTCTCTATCTTAATGGTACTTTAGAATATGAAAACTCAATTATGAAAAGAACAATTTTGAAAGAACACATTGCCGGCAACACATGACAAAACTATAAATACTTAGGAAAAAACTCGTCAGGGGCAATCTTCTAATTTGGTGAAGACTTTGGCTTCAAACCGCCTTGACTAAATTGGGTTTCTTCGTATCTTCCATCGATCGATGGAACTGAGTGTGTGCATCGATCGATCATCTTCTTTGATCTTGATGGTCTACTCAGGTGAAACTCATCTTGTTTCCAAAAGGACTCCAAAATCATCACTTTCTTCCAAGTTACTCCTGAACCTATAAATATGCTATATAAACTCTAAAATATAATAATAAGTACTTAAAACTTTTATATACCATTGTAGAAAATGGGTAAAATCCCCAGACTTACCCTTTTGCTTGTCCTCAAGGAAAACAAACATGCAGTCTTTCTGAAAGAGGTTTTGAAAACGGTCGGAGACTAATACAAGTTTTAAACTTAAAACCATCACCTCTACAATATTGCAAACCACAATCTAAGAGATCTTAATTCCAGAAGTACATTATACCATATCCTAGTCTAGCAACCAAATTCCTCTATCCAAAAACTTAGCAAATACTAGTTTGACTTGCCCCTCTACTGATATCATTTTTTACATAAATAAAGTGAAGGATTTACCTTGGGAATATTGATCAAAGGACACAAATTCTTACCTCTGTAAGTATCCGAACACACATGTAGTCTTCTCTGATTCCTTACTTCTCCCTTTTTCTCTTTTCTCTGAATCTTTTTCTTTTCTTTTTAACTCAATGCCAATGAAAAAGATGGTAAAACAGTCCACCTTGTTCATCTTATTTGGTTTTCTATCTTTTTGACAACGATGTTGGCGAATAATGGAGTCATCGGTAATTTACCCAACCCTCACTTCTATTGAAGTGTGATCATTCCTTTGAGTTAGAATAATGGAGTCATCGGTATTTACCTACCCCTCTGCATTTGAGGAAATCATTTCGATCTTTCCTTTTTCAAGATGTTGAAGAGAGAGAAAGAAGGAAATCAGAAACACACAGACTTTTACCTTCCAAACTTGGAGAAGGAATCTAATCCAATGTATACCAAGCCCCAAGACAACCAATATAAGTCAAATAAGGTTAGAAATCAGCTTTTGTTCCTTCGAATATTCTAAAAAAATATGGTTAGTAGAAAGGTTTATCCACTTTAGTATTTATAGTACTATCTGTAATAAAAAAATATAGAATGGTGCTAAAGAGTGGTAAGAAAATAAGTGAAAACTTTATGGTAATCATAATCTCCTTATTTGACTCAATAAAACTCTTTTTAAAATATGTTTTAATAATATTCATAACTCAATAAAATAAACTCAATATAAGTAAACATCCTCAGACTTAAATTACACTGTCTCCAGTGTAAACTAGCCAGAGGTAATATGAAAAATCAAAATCAAAAGTACTAAAATAAAATAAGTAAGAACGATATAACTGACCATACTATGTACTGATCGATGGTATAAGGTTCTATCATCGATCACCATGAAAGTGTTGAAGTCGATCGATGTGGACATGTTCGCGTCGGTCGATTATGGGCATATGGCTACCGAATCAAAGAAATAAAATGAAATTAGTAGAAAAATAAATAAAAACTTAGCTAGAATACCTAATAGTGAGTTGTCTCCCACTCATCGCTTTGTTATAGTCATTTAGCTTGACTTTGGAATGGTGTAGGCTAGTTAGGTTGGAAGCAATTACTTGTTGGGAAACAAGTATCCAAATCATTCTTACTCATATTAAACCAAGTAGCTATGAAACTTCTTGTGGCTTCATCACTTCTGGTCCATCTTTCATCCATTGTTGCAGTGGCGTTTTCTATCTTCTGCAATTGTTCTCCAAGATTCTGAATACCGAACTAATGCTTCAGGAGTGTAGCATGTGTATCATGTTTCGTGTTCTGCTCATTGTGGAGGTAAAGATGGTATTATCCTCGGTTTCTAGCCTTTCATGCGCTGGATTCAATCTTGTATTGATCGATGGTGGTATGGTTCTGTCAATCTATGTTGATGTTTCATGATGACATGCAAGCTGTTTCTGAATTGCTTGTACCTCTTTCTGCAGCCAATCTGCTCATGAATGTAAACTACCAATGATGTTATCGAAGGGGAAATATATGTCATTACAAATATTGTCAAGTTTGTCATCAGTGGTGCTTAGAGCTATGTAAACTTGGTCTATGACTTGATCAACATCTGCTCGCGTGTCGAATTTCTGGGCTGATAATCTTGTTGCGTCGATCGATTTGGAGTGGTTTCTGTTGATCGATATCAAGTTTCCTGAT
This sequence comes from Diplotaxis tenuifolia, assembly GCA_014822095.1. Lineage (NCBI taxonomy): Eukaryota > Viridiplantae > Streptophyta > Magnoliopsida > Brassicales > Brassicaceae > Diplotaxis > Diplotaxis tenuifolia. Next base: position 3,417 of record JABAYD010017441.1, read on the forward strand.
TGAAAATCGAGTTGATTCTGGATTTTAGCAACTTCCTTTTGCAGTGCACTCATCTAAGTGGCTACGATGTCCAAGTATCGCATTGTCGAACGATAATGCACATATTCACAAGATTGCACTAGTTCTTCCATAGCTGCGAATTGGGAATCGATCGATGTGGTAGCAGTTGTGTCAATCGATTCTGGTTCTTTGTCGAAACTTCTCACGGAACATATCCATATATCTCTGCATTAGCTCGATCTTCATACTCAACCAGTTGAAATTGTTGTTGAGAGGGTCGTAGACTTCACGAATCTTCGTTTTGAAGTATGCTTATTCCCAGTTGTGTACTTTTCCTGCCAACATCCCGTTTTCTGCAGTTGTTCCTCTGCGGTTGTCTTGCGTCGACCGAATGTTTATTGGTGACGTCGATAGATGCTGTTGTTTCTACGTTCTTTGCACGCTGCGTCTGCAAGGTTGCAATGTCTGCATTCTTCTCTTATGTGCGTGTGAAAAACTTCCTGATCTTGTTATTTAGCACTGGATATACAACATCGATCCTCTTGTAATATTCATGACCTGATCTTGCTTGCGAATCACAAATACCAAAAACCATCTCATCTATCTCTTCTTTGCTGTAAGTGTTCTGATCTGTCCATGGTTTGGTGTATTCTTTGGCGTGCTCTGGAAGACATAAGTCAGTCGGCTCATGAAGTGAAGCTCTTTGGAGAAGTTTCTTGATGGTAAATTTGGACACATGAATAATATCTCCATCTATCCCACGTGCATATCCATTATCATCTCTGTAGACGCCATATTCGTCACGTTCTTCCCATTCAAACTTCCTTTCTCCAACATTGTTGAAGGCTCGGCTTCCAAGTTCGGGATGCCTGTCGATCGATGGGGTTGGTCTCTTGTCGATCAACGGTTGATACCATGTGTACGTCATGTTTCCATTATCCAAATCAGGTTCCTTGGCCATCTTCAGTATGTCTGCAACGTCTTCTTTAATCATATGTGGAAGGTGTCCATCGTTGCGTGTGCATAGTCATCTGGGTGCCTAAAAATATCAAATTCATCCAATGTTAGTATGCTTGGATCTAAGGTACCTCGTGGTTTTACTTCTGATAAATTTGGTATATCGATTGATGGTGGAACAACATTGTCGATCGATTGTTGTGGATCATCCACGGTCGCGGTGTCAACTGCGAAGTTTTCAGCAAAACAGTCATCAGCCCAACTACCAATCGAGTGGCTTCCATCTTGTTCGTCGTTGATCAACGGTATATAAGCGTTCTCGATCAATCCTGCCTTCCAGTTTGTCTAGTATTCACGAAGAACTCTTTCTTCTTCTGAATCACAACCATTGTAGTCCAATCTTCCTTCTTCACTCTTTTTTTTTGCAAACTCATCTTTATCATCCCTTATGAAGGTTGAGCAGTGCTTGCAGCTAAACTCTCACAAAAACCATTATCTGCCCAACAGCCAATTGAGTAGCATTCTTGCTTGTTATCCACGATAGTCTGGTGATAGTCCCTTGGTGCTCAAACGTGGTTTGAAAGCAAAGTTCGGGTAGCAGTGGTGTGGTGAAGGAAATCATCTCGTTTCAGCAATGTCATCGATCTATGCTTCATAGCTTCTATCGATCGACGGTCCAATCATTATTCCATAAGAACGACTTGAAAGCCTATCTTTCCTCCTTGAGTAATCCGTACTGAATCTCCTGTTCCTCCAAGTAGTACTCGTCTTTCTCCTCTGTGTTTGGATCATAGTGCTCTGAGGAAGGACTGTTGGTGATAGAATAAGCAGGTTGGTAGTAGTCATTATCCCAACTATCAGGTTGGATGTCGATCGATTCCTCCAGATTTGTGTCGATCGATGCTGGAATGTGATTGCAATCGATCAATGATGTAGTCTTGATCGATGCTTCATACTTGGTTTCATACTCAGCTCCAAAAAAACATGTAGCAACGATTTCTAGGTCAACACCACGACCTATTGAGGGCTTTTGGAGCTTACCAACATGTACTGGGTCATAGTAGGCTTTGAGATTGATCAATATAAGGCACAACTTGTTGGTTTGCATGTCAACATCTACTCCAACGGTCGCCATGAATGCTCTCCCAAGTAGAAAAGATGAGTTCCAATTCAACTAGATGTCCAAAACGTAGAAATCAATTGAAACTAGAGCATTACCAATCTGTACCTCCAAATCTCCGCCAGGACGGAGCGGCCTCAATCTGGACACATTGAGCTTTGCGCATGGGCCGATTACAAGATCAAAGGCCAGAGCTCTGAAGCATGCACTCATGAGTCTTGTAGCTGATGTGAATCAAGAGGAAGAGAAGACCAAGGTCGCAAACAAACCAGCTTGTTGGTTTAATGTGATTTCAATTTGTTTTTAATTTAAACCAAGTAAACCAAAGACAATTAGGATTAGTTTTCCAACTTGGTTTATGATTTGGTTTTGTTTGATTTCGTTTTGGGTTAGGATTAGATTAAACTAAACCATCTTGGTTTAGGAAGTAGGTTAGGCGTGGGGGAAATGAGTTCTTTATTTAAGCTAGCCGTCAAGGCCAAGACTTGTTATGCAATTTCTTAATCAAAGCTTTTCAAGCATCTTGTCTCTTGCTTTCTCTGTTCAGCATCCGAACATTGACTCACCTAAGGAGAGGAATCTCCTGTGAAACCATCCTAGACTCTACAGGGCGCACCTGTGTCTTGGAGTAGCTACACATCTCTTGATCCGCCCATAGATCTTGAGAGAAGTCTCATACAACTCGCCTTTTCATCCACCTTCAAGTGATCTAGGGCGCACAACCTATCCAAGGGCGTACCATAGGTTCATTCAGAGATGAATAAAATCTTTAGGTTGTCTATATGATGCACCTAGAGAAGTACCGAGTGTGTTACCAGAGTTTTCCTTGAGAGCTTTGATGAGAGCATCAAGGTCTGACCTTTTGATGGTCTCATCTTGGGTATACCTCATGGTAGAGCTGCCACTGAATGCTAAAGACTTCCCCTCACCAGCCGCATTGGAGTTCCTTGGATGGGGAGTAGATGGCTTGCTAATGTCACCGGAGAAGTGTGCTCTCTCATCTACATATGGGGTCCAGAACTTCTGTGGCTTTAGGTGAGGATGGAGGATCCAGCACTTGTCTTTACCATGGCCATTCTTCTTACAATGGTCACATTCCCCTAGCTTCTTGCCCTCTAGTTTGTATTGGCCTTTGTTTGCTATACCTTCAGCTTGGCCGCTCTCGGCTTTGTTTGCAATGGTTAGCTCTCCTTTGCTTCCAAAGAGACCAACCAAGCCCTGCTCCTTCTATATTTGAGCACATAGCTCGTCAAGAGATGGGAGCTTGTCACTCCTCAGGATGTGTTTGATAAGACCTCCATAAGCCGGGTTGAGAGTAAACATCAAAGCAAAGACTTTGTCTTGTTCCTTCCTCTCATTGAGCACATCCGGGTCAGTATTAGATGGCATGAGCATGTCTAGCGCGGCCCATAGTGATCTGAACTTCCCAAAATGTATGGAGAAGTCAGTATCCTCTTGTGTTAGAGTATTGATAGCCTTCTTGACTTCAAATACTCGGCTGATGTTGGAGATGTTCCCAAACACATTCTGGAGCGTGTTCCATAGCTCCTTAGAAGTCTCACAGTAGGAGTAGGCTTCTAGGATGGCGGGTTCAAGACTGTTCTGAATGATGGAGAGAACTATAAGATCCTCCTGACCTTTCTTCCCATCTTTCTCAGCCGCCCCACTTTCATCTTTACCTCCTTCTTCAAGGCTGGTCTTCTTGGTTCTCTTGTCACTCACAACATGTTCCCAAAGGCCTCTGCCTCCAAGAGCAGTCTTGAAAAGTCTAGCCCACAGTAGGTAGTTGGTTCCCTTAAGGGTAACCGGAATGGACATAGATTTGTAGACATCAGAGTGAGAGTTTTCCATTTTTGGTAAGTTTTAGGTCTGGAAACTAAGAACAGCTGAAGAACACTAAGAACTTTGCCAAAAATATAATAAAAAGGATAGAGATTTGCGGAAGTAAAAGAGTTTAAACAGAAAAGGATTAGGTTGCAAAAGTTTTTAAATTCTGATACCATGAAAGAATGAGAGAATCAAAGAGACTTAAGAGTAAACATTGAATAAGAATGAGAGAGATTGAGAGATTTGTTTGCGGATACAAAGAGACAGAATGAGAAACTGAGGAACTCTTTTTCCTTGTTTGATTTAGGTTGCATACAAATTTAAAGACAACAAATGTATAAGGAGACAACAAGGGAATGAATAAACTAAGAAGCCCAAGGCTAGTGGACTGGCCAAGATAGTGACGGGTCGGAACGGCTCCAAAGGCAAGACCAGAAAGTATATTTTATCCTTGCCGACATAAAGCTCATTGTCCTTACTTCCCAACGGTTCTCTCCACTTGCCCGTACATTCAAATATATTTAAACTCAGTCCAGGCGCCTTAGGTTAAGTCTCCTTGCCTTCTAAGTAACTTGTAACCCAAGAGGTGTACGAAAATCCTTGTGTTCCAAGTTACAGCCATTTATCATTTACTTGTACCATCGGGGATCTCTCATTCTATATTTATGCCTTCATGTCAACAGGGAGGATACTGACTGAAGATCCTGTATCACATAAAGCATGAGGAAATTCAATACCCTTGACAAAACATGGTACTGCAAGCTTCCCTAGATTACTCTTCTTCTTCAAAGTCATCAAGTTCCTCATCTTTTCTCGGATCCGGTTGAAGATCCTTTCAATGTCTGCTTCTGTTTCACAAGTTTCTCTGAAGAACATCCACAATCTATAGGTACAATAAGCTTCCTCGAATGGCTTATGTATGGGAATCCTAAGGATTCTTTTTTGTGAAACTTTCTAGTTCCTTTTCGTTAACCTTCTTTTTCAGATGTATGAACTTTCCTTTTCCGTGTAGAGCTTTCCTTTTCTGCTACATCAACTTCCATATGGTTTGGTACGCATCTGGACGTCTGCTGATTTCATCTGAATGGCTACGTAAAGGTACCAACGTATTCTTGAGTGCCACAACTCGTGTTGCATCGGTCGGTGGTTCATGCACTCGATAAGTTAAAGGTGCTCGTCGATCAATAGGTGGTGAAGAATATTGATCGTCGTCCGAGTCTTGATGTCAATCGATGATGGGTGATATGGATCGATCGATGTTCAGGTGAAAGGGTTTGGGTGGGTAAGGATCTTTTGCCGTAAACTCTTTGTGAGACATAATCCTAACCACGCACTGCACGAAGCAGCTAACTCCGTAGAAGCTGTCGATCGATGGTAAGAAGGCTCAGTCGATCGCATATCAGTAGACGGAATCAGTCGATGGTAGTCACTCGGTGTCGATCGACACTATTGTGATCCACCGAAGCTCATTGAGCTTTTGACTTTGAAATCTTCTTCCTGAAGCTTTTCATACTTAACCACTTGCTAGAAATCATCATCTATGATGGTATTTATGTGGTGCTTCATTGTATCACCTCAAAACACTTTTCCTACGGCTTCCTGCCTTGTAACAACTTCTCCTGTTTGAACTACCTGCATCTCTAGCTTCTTCACATGTGTGCTCAAAGTCTCAAATTTCGTGTTCAGGTTGTTGTAGACATAATCAATCTTCACATTGAAATCCATTGTTAGATTTTGGTGACCTTCAAGGACTTGGTCAATCATAGCTTCTATTTTACTCTCCTGAGTATGTGGTGATGGATTCTGGTAAGATGAGCTTCCATAGCTCTTGTTGATGTAGCTGTAGGGTTTCTGATACTGTGAACTCTGGTTGTAGTAACTTCTCTGTCCATTTCCATAGAAGTTATTGTTTCCATACTGGTTTCAGACCTTTGAAATCCAGTCCCACTAATGTTGTTCACATCATCTTCTGTTTCTGTGCAGGTTTCCAATACCACATCTTCTACATCTTCCGCAAAGCAAACATGTTTCTTAAGAAGCCTCTGGACATTGTCCAACTTGGCCCTAACTTCTTCCATCTGTTCTTTCCCAAGAATATCAGCATATTTCCTTATCTCATAATCAGCATCCTTGGTACTATTACTAGATGCCAAGTTCTATGTAAGTCTCACAGCCTCTTTTGGATTTCTGGTGTTGAAGTTTCCTTAACTAGTTGTGTCTAAAGCCATCTGATACTTCAAATCAAGGCCTCTATAGAAAGTATTAAGCAGTTGTACTTCACTTAATCCATGGTGAGGACAATCTCTCTGGAAAGACTTAAACCTAAGCCATGAGCTCTTGAATGATTCTATAGGCTCATGTGTGAATGTAGCAATAGTTCTCCTTATGGTTTCAGCACGAGATTCATCAAAGAAATTATGCAGGAATGCATTTTTAATCTCTGCCCAAGTAATAAGAGATCCTGGTGGCAAAAGATCCTGGTGGCAAGAGATCCTGGTGGCAACTGCTTAAGCCAATGTTAAGCTTTTCCAACAATTAAGTACTTGAAGAGCATACATATATGATCGGTGAGCATAGTACTTGTTGGGGAAAAATATACCAGTATAAGTCTTCTCCAGTTTCCAGATAGGCCTTTGACTCCCGGGTTCTTCTCCAAGAGGAAACAAGGGACCGACCCCAGCTACAGGTCCGACCCCCTTACAGGGACCGGGTCCTTGACACAAAATGGAAGTTTTCTACCTATGGGAAACATCTATTTCTACGAATCTACACCGACGTCTACATCTATAAAAGGGGAGCCCAAACC
>JABAYD010017448.1:0-16173 GCA_014822095.1 Diplotaxis tenuifolia
CATGATCAAAAGTGGGTCAAAATCATGGTATATCATTCATATTTAAAAAATGTAGATCTTTTGAAATAAACACAAAGGAATAGCTAAACTTTTCTTTAAATATAAAAAAATTGAAAACAACCAAAAATCAGTAAAGCAGATGATGTCGGAGCTATATATATATATATATATATATATATATAAGTATCTGATCATCATCTTGGAGCTACACGAAAACCTTTTCTTAGTTCTATGGTATTTCCATTCTTTTAGATGTTAAAATAAAATAAAAGCTAATTCTTAAATCAGTTACCAGAATCATTTATAATATTGCTTTTATGTAATAAAATTTATGTTTAGTGACTCACATTAATGTTGTTGAACTATGTTAAATCTCACAGCTCTTCTAAAAATATATACTGAAATTTTTCGACTATCAAAATATTGTAGTTAAAAATTAAAATATTTGTAATTATTATTGTAGTTAAACATTGTAGACATAATATATACTTCTTTGCATAATATTAATATCCGTGAAATTCCGGGCAAACATTTAGTGTTTAGTAAATTTACATTTTTTTCAAATTTAATATGACTTTTTAGATGTTTTTTGTTAATTCATGTAATTTTTCAATTAGTTTCCAACCAAATTTTATTGAAAATCTTAATGGTAAATTAGCTTAAAAACCAAAAAGATTGATGAAATTACCAAACTACCTTTGATTGGAAGTTAGATGTCTATGAACAAATGTACCATGGTGTGGGATTTAGTATATGTAGCTAATTATGTGGTTTTGTGTGTGTATGGAGAGAAAATACACAATTTTAATTTTCTGCTTAAATTTTAAAATTCTACCAAGGAAGTCTACTGAAGTCTCCTATGAAGTCAGATATATAGTCCTTATATCTGAAAAAAACGTATCCAAAGATGTTTGAAATGATTAAAAACAGAGGAAATTTTCAAAAACTTTTAAGCGTAATTAAGAAGAAAATAATTAAAATAAGATTAATATATTTTTATTTGAATCTAACTCACAAAACCAAAAATATACATCATACTTTTTGAAACTAAAATTTTAACTAAAATAATAAAAATAACACAATTACAAGGATTTTGAATTTATATGTTTATTTGGTTTTAACACACACACAAATCTATAACTTTATTTGGATTTAACACACAAAGCACAAAATGATTAGTGAAAATACAATCTTAGCAATATTGACAGTTTGTAAAAAGATTTTTAACAGATGTTTTGAGAATTATGCTAATGAAGTCTAAAGTTTGATTTATTATCATTAGATGTTAAAAAATTACATATACAAAGACATTTAAAAATACTTTAAAGCAAAGAAAAAACTTCAAAATATATTTTTATGATTAAATAATAAACAAAACAATCACCTAAGTTTGAATCTATAGTTTTATTGAATCAAACACGCAAAAACATAAAAAGTACATATCCAAAATTTATAAATCTATCTTGTTAGGAGTGGAAAATGAAAACAATGGAATGAAAAACCTACTAAAAACAAGATAAAGTGGTAAGAAATACATGATATAGATATGATAATTGATATAAGTTTGGTGTCTTCAAGTTCAAAAAGATTAAAGAATCTTATAATGAGAAACATTACATTTTTGTTGCAACTATTTGAGAGATAAAGATAAAATGTGTAAAAAGAAAATTGCCTAAGAAAACAAAAATTTTAATTAAATTGGTTTAGTAGACCTTTCAAAAAGTCTACTAGTGTATTAGTGTCTAGTACTAATAAATTTTAGTTTAGAAGACTTCTGCAGAAGCCTCATAATTCTGAATTTACCATACATTCTAGAAGATTTCTAAAGAAATATACAATTCTTGGCAAACTTCTTAATAAATCGTCTACCCTTAAACCATAAAATAAAACATTTTAATTTAATAGTAACAAACTCTTCATTAAACATATATCAACTTATAAAATGTTAAATATATACAAAAGTAAACACTTATATGTCAAATATTGATTTTAAAAAAGTTTAAGATTTCTAAAATACAACCCTAAAATACCAACATTACTTGAACATATGTTTCCAATCTCTAACTAATGGACAACAATGACTTACGATCTATATTGACTCATCTATGTGGAAAACAATGTTGTTTACTAAATTTTAATTTACATAATATACAATTATTTGTATTTACATGATTCAATTTATTTTCAGGAAATATTTTTTAATAATTTTATAAATTAATTTTAAACTAAATACGTTAGTAGACTTCTCGAGATTACATTATTTAGAGAAGACTTTCTAGGCCTATAATCATACAAATAGTTACATGTTTTTTTTATTTGGTCATAAGAAGGTAAGTGTAATTTTATTATCCTTTAGATTATCTTTGCATTGGATTGAATTTATGGTATAAATTCGCATTGGAATTTAAATTTTGCGTAATTTGGTAAATCCCTCAAAAGTTATAGGAATGCATTGTTTTTTTTTTTTGAAAATCATGAACAAGCAACAAAATTCGACATAAGGCAAAATTGAACAAACCTGGACTCGTTTTTTTAGTTTTAATTAACAAGTTAGAACTGAATTGATTTAAGGGAACCAGCTATAATAATATTTCTTTTTTTGTTTGTGTGATAAAATGTTTTAAAAACTACAGATACGGAATCAATTAAAAGCTTAAATCAAATTTATGTACTAATTATTATTTAAAAAGGTTGTAAATATACCTTTTCTGCATAAGACAAAATCCTAAACAGCAAATCACAAACATTCAAATCTTAAAACCTTACGAGAGAGAGACAACTGAAAATGAATGAATTCTTTCTTCTGCAAAATAAAAAAAAAAAAAAAACTCAAAGTTAGGTCCGTTAATAGTTTATTCATTTCATTTTTTTTTATATAAAAAAGTTTAATTCTTGAAAATTCCTTCACTCCGTACATCCTCTGTAGTCTGTGGTCTGTGGACCTGAAGAAGCCAACTATAATTTGTATTAACTTCTTCCCATTCCCACTGGCCAAAATTCGAAGATCTTTGCTTTTTCGTTTATTTGATTTCGTTGGAAAGAGAACAAAAGATTTCATCTTTATGTTTATTCTCTGTATATATAAACAAGAACACTGTCTTTGCTTCTCTATTCTCCAGTCTCTGCTTCTCTATCCATCAAAAAGTTTGAAGCTTAACCTTTTTAGCTTCATGGGTTTCTGTTTCTACTAATAAAATATTAATTTTTATTTTGGTTGGTAAATGATCAAAGAGTGGGGAGTGACACAAGAAGCAGTAAAGTCATTAGCTTTCCACTAAAATAAAGAAGCACCCAACCAACAACAACAACAAAGACCTCAACATGTGTCCTCGTTTCTGAGCAGAAAGATGCAAAGAGACAGCTTCTCTGTGAGTATTGAGAGTCTTCCTGATTCTCCCATGGGTTCAAGGAAGAAGATGATCACTAAACTGTTCGATAAAATGACTGAATGGGTTACCCCTTGGAGAAGTAACTCAGAGTCACCTCGAGAGAGACGGATCATACGTGGAGATGTCGAGCAAGAACAGTTTCAGTACGCAAGCAGTCACTGTTTGTCTTCTTATTACAGTGTCTTTGTTGTTCGCCTCGCTATAATGGTTAGTTTTCTTCAAGATTCTCTGTCTTGGCTTGTTTAGTTTATGATAAAGTTGGAATCTTTATAAGTTAAGATATGTCTGTGTGTGTGTGTGCAGGTGATGCTAGCAATTCTAATAGGGCTTTTAACCATACTAACATGGCACTTCACAAGGATATATACAAAGCAATCTCTTCAAAACTTAGCGTATGGCCTTAGATACGAGCTTCTTCAGCGTCCGATCTTACGGATGTGGAGCGTTTTAAACACCACATCCGAGCTAACAACAGCTCAGGTCAAGCTCTCTGAATATGTCATAAAAAAATATGACAAGCCAACAACTCAAGAAGAACTTGTTGAGGTTTCATTTTCTGCTTTCCTAGTCATATATTTTGATTTTGAGATACTTTATATTAATTACCCCTTTTTATAATCAGATGTATCAAGCAATGAAAGATGTGACATGGGCTCTGTTTGCTAGTGCTAAAGCTCTAAATGCCATAACCATAAACTACAGAAACGGCTTTGTCCAAGCTTTCCACAGAGATCCAGCAAGTAGTAGCACCTTCTACATCTACTCTGATCTCAAAAACTATTCCATCAGTGGGATGGGTCTTGAAGACGTTAAAATGTCAATGGGTCACGGTTGGAACAACCAGACGATACACGGGAACATGACTGCCATTTGGTACCAGCAACAGCTTGATCCAGTAACCGGTGCAAAGCTAGGGAAGCCTCTTCAGATCCCACCTGATGATCTCATCAACATCGCAGGGATCTCACAGGTGCCTGATGGTGAAGCTTCTTGGCATGTCACAGTAAGCAAATACATGGACTCTCCGCTTCTCTCGGCGGCTTTGCCTGTCTTTGATGCTTCAAACAAGAGTATTGTGGCTGTTGTTGGGGTGACAACTGCACTTTACAGCGTGGGGCAGTTGATGAGAGAGCTTGTAGAAGTCCATGGTGGGCATATTTATCTGACGTCTCAAGAAGGATACTTGCTTGCTACTTCCACAAAAGGTCCTCTACTAACGAATACATCAAGGGGGCCTAAGCTGATGAAAGCTATTGATTCAAAGGAGTGGGCTATAAAGACAGGAGCTCATTGGTTAGAGAAAACTTATGGTAGTAAACTCCCTCGTGTTGTTCATGCTGACAATGCCAGGCTTGGTGACCAACAATATTACCTTGATTCATTTTATCTCAACCTCAAGAGACTTCCAATTGTAAGTTTCTCTGTCAAGAGCCTTAAGTATAGACTCAAATTGTTTAATTTTTCGGTTTTACGCGTTTTGCAGATAGGTGTAGTCATCATTCCCAGGAAGTTCATAATGGGAAAGGTGGATGAAAGAGCCTTCAAGACTTTGGTTATACTAATTTCTGCTTCTGTATGCATCTTCTTTATTGGATGTGTCTGCATTTTAATCCTCACAAATGGAGTTTCAAAGGAGATGAAACTAAGAGCAGAACTGATAAGGCAGCTGGATGCAAGAAGAAGAGCTGAAGCTTCAAGCAACTACAAAAGCCAGTTTTTGGCAAATATGAGGTTTGTCATATTTCTTTTTGAATGTTTAACATTCTTAATGCTAACTACTGAGATGAGAGTTTTTGGATACTAGTCATGAGTTGAGGACACCTATGGCTGCTGTGATTGGATTGCTAGATATTCTGATATCAGATGATTGTCTTTCAAATGAGCAATATGCAACTGTCACTCAGATCAGGAAGTGCTCTACCGCACTGCTCCGGCTTCTCAACAACATACTGGACTTGAGCAAGGTCAGAACATTAGTTTTGATATAAGCATTACGTATGTAGATCTTTAAGTAGACTATGAGCAAACATTTATCTGTTTTTCCTGAAAAGATCATGTCACTAGCAGCTATAAACTGTCCTTTGATTCCTTCCTTTTCGGCCATAGGTTGAGTCTGGAAAACTTGTTCTGGAAGAAGCTGAGTTCGATTTGGGACGAGAACTTGAAGGACTTGTTGACATGTTCTCAGTGCAGTGTATTAACCACAATGTAGAGACTGTTCTAGACCTCTCTGGTACGGCTCAATAATTCTATTTTAGACAGCTAATGATTGAATCTTCATTGAAATGAAACCCGGTTTATGATTTCTCTTTCCCCAGATGATATGCCAACATTGGTCCGAGGGGATTCAGCCAGACTTGTTCAGATTTTTGCAAATCTTATAAGCAACTCTATAAAGTTTACAACAAGTAAGTTTTACTTACCATCTCTATCTTCTTTTGTTCTTTCATGATCTTAAGAACATTGGTTACTTTGCAGCGGGACACATTATTCTCCGTGGATGGTGCGAGAGTGTGAGTTCTCTACATGATGAGATGAGCTTAACTGTTGACAGAAAGAAACCATGGGCTCCAATGAAAACAAAGCTGGTGCATCACAGAAATCATTTGTACAAGTCTTGTAAGAACGAGAACAAAATGGTTCTTTGGTTTGAGGTTGATGACACTGGATGTGGTATGACACTTGAGTTCGTTATGTGTATACAATTATTATCGATCTCCCAGGTTCTGAAAATAGCTTTGTTGTATTAATCTTGTCTGCAGGAATAGATCCAAGCAAATGGGACTCTGTGTTTGAGAGCTTTGAGCAAGCTGATCCTTCTACTACTCGGACGTAAGCGATCACAATAAAGTGTAAATGTAGAAGCAAAACTTTGTTGTTATTTGAGTCTTAAATCTCACTGGTGTTGTACAGGCACGGAGGAACTGGACTTGGACTGTGTATCGTGAGAAACTTGGTTAGTCAAATCTGGAACTTTACAGTTTGATGAGTCAAGCAAATGATCTCAAACCTCACTTTGTTGTAACTTTACAGGTAAATAAGATGGGCGGAGATATCAAAGTAGTACACAAGAATGGGCGAGGGACTATAATGAGACTACACTTGATTCTAAGTATTCCTGACAACGCAGAACAAATCTACCAGCAAGAGTTCTCCAAATACGGTCTTGTGGTACGTAAAGACTTGGATTATGACGTATGTATGATGGCTTAAACCTTCTTTGTTTGTGAACAATGTGTGATCGGTTTTGAATGGAACAGGTTCTGCTTTCAATGTCTGGAAGTACAGCAAGATCAATCCAATCAAAGTGGTTGCGTAAACACAGCATTGCCACCGTTGAAGCATCAGACTGGAACGAGCTGACTCAGATCATCAGAGACCTCTTCGAGACAGAAAGCCGTGAAAACAGCTTCGACTCACAGCACACCATTACTGAATCACTGAGAGAAGAGCTTTCAAACATACAAGAAATCAAGAACCCTGTATTTATCATAGTGGTGGACATCGGAGTTCTTGATCTCACAACAGATATATGGAAGGAACAGCTTAACTACCTCGACAGGTTCTCTAGCAAAGCAAAGTTCGCTTGGCTCCTGAAACATGACACCTCCAACACAGTCAAAACTGAGCTCAGACGAAAAGGGCATGTCATGATGGTTAACAAACCTTTGTACAAGGCCAAGATGATCCAGATTCTTGAAGCTGTGATAAAGAACAGGAAGAGAGGCTTAAGAAACGGAGGAAACGTTAGTGATGAATCTCATGACTGTCTAGAAATCGATCCAACACAGTTCGACACTTGCAGCTCTGATGATTCTTCAGAGACACATGGAGATAATAATACATCTGTGAAGCCAACCGCGTTGCCATCTCCAGTGCTTAAGAACTACCTTCTTGACATCACTAAAAGCAATGATGACTCAACAACATCTGCAAGTATGAGTCAGAAGAAACAAGAAGAGGAAGAAGACTGGAAAGATCGAAGTAACAGGTTGTATTCAGGAGTTGCTTTGGATGGAAAGAATCAGAAATCTCTTGAAGGGATAAGGATCTTGCTAGCGGAAGATACACCAGTTCTTCAACGAGTAGCCACCATAATGCTTGAGAAAATGGGAGCAACTGTAACTGCAGTTTGGGATGGACAACAAGCAGTTGATGCCCTCAACTACAACTTGTCTGAAGAAGAAGAAACCAATCCACCAAACTCATCACCTTATGACTTGATCCTCATGGACTGCCAGGTAATAATAATACTTCACACTTTTTTTATTCCATTCATACATACTCTCACACAGATGCAAATGCATGACATTTTGTTCAAAACATGGCAGATGCCAAAAATGGATGGATATGAGGCTACAAAGGCGATAAGAAGAGCAGAGATTGGCACCAAACTCCACGTTCCAATAGTGGCATTGACGGCTCATGCAATGTCTTCTGATGAAGCTAAGTGTTTGGAGGTAGGAATGGATGCTTATTTGACGAAGCCTATTGACCGAAAGCTTATGGTCTCTACCATTTTGTCACTTACTAAACCATCAACAGTTCCAGCTTCATTTTCTGATTGAAGTTATTGGATGGAATCTAACAAGTGAGAGACAGAGAGAGACTTTCTTAGGTTCGGGATCTTGGCTTTTGTATATATGTATTGAGGGGAAAGAGAATCAAGTTTCTGTGTATACTAAGATACCAAGAATGCTTGTTTGCACTTAAACAATTAACACTTAAACTTGTGTTTTTTATAGTGTTATCAAGTTCCATTGCCTTTGCTCTAATATATATGATCCTGATTCCTGCAGCAAGACAAAATGTTATTGCTTTGCCTTTTTTAAGTGAAGCTCATGCACTACATGTTGTTTTAAGGAGGGAAGAGGACAACATGGTGTTTTTGTTTGGTCAACAACATGGTTCATTCGCATTTCTGCCAAAGAAAAAAAGTAGATATAAAAATGAAAGTATGGCCTATGCAAATTTCGAACCTGTGACCTTTACGTTATTAGCACGACGCTCTAACCAACTGAGCTAATAGGCTATTTGTTAAGAAATATGATCAAATCTTATATATTTATATTTATTAAAGATAAACGTTTTCGATACATCTGATCATAATACATATTTTGATGGAAAGCCTAACTTGCATATTCTAACTCACTAGATGAAGAGTAATAATTTCTTTTAATATGATCCTTTTAGAATACTAAGATGACTATTTGTTTCATAAGGTGAGCAGTCAAATCAAATTCATTGTTATCTAGTAATTCAGTTGGATAAAAAAATACGCACCTTTTGCATCAGAGCAAAGTCCTTGGGAGGTAAGAATGGATGCTTATGCCTTATTTCATTAATCCTATTGAGTAAAAGCTGACGGTATCAACACACCTAACTTCATTTTCCATTTGATGAAATGTGAAAGTCAACAAGAGAATTTTTTAGTGTCTATGTGTGACTTTGATTGAATACTTACGAGGGAATCTATATGAAGCTGCTACGCTTTGTCAAATATTTAAATTTTTTGGGTATTTCGGTTTAGGATTTTACTAGTTTTCATATTTTGAATCGAATTCGGTCTAGTGAACTTCAGGTTTAGGTATTTTGAATTTCAGGTTTGGACATTTTGGATATATTCCAACTTTGTATTGAACATGAACATGGTTGAGGAATAGTATTGCTAAGGAATTACGATTTATACGAAGGTGTTTTTCAGTGTACCTCACGTCGCTTCTTTGGTGATTGGTTCGACCATTTCCACCGTGAGAAGGCCCCCCTTTTTGTCTCCATTTTGCTGCCTTTCACTGTTTCCATGAATATTGGTAACCTTTGGTGGCGGTTCGTAGGGTGGAGCTTTCAAGGCGATTAAGGTTTGTGCGGTGGTGGGTTTGTGAGATAGGATAACTGCGTATAAGTCCCAAACTAGTAACTCTACTTGCAGGTTATAAGGAAGGGGATGCACAGGTCTACGAGTTGATAACGTAGGAAAAAGGATCAGCTCAGAGAATCTGAGACCCTCGATGATAATTGCTTTGCTTGCACAGAAAGTAATAAGAAAATAAGAAGAATATAAAACTTGATTCTTATTATTATAACTCTTCAACTAGATTTTGACCCGCGCTTTTCAAGCGCGGAATTTTTTTACAATTAAAAAATTATATAATTTATTTTTATTTTTATTTAAAGTGTGTTTTGGTATAAAATCAGTAATCCGAATTTGTGGTGATTATTGTTTTGCATTTTTTGGTTATTGTTTTTTATTTTTAGATTTTGTTTTAGATTTTGGTTTTTGGGTTTTAGATTTTAAGTTTCTATTTTTGATTTTCAGCTTTTGGTTATGATTTTTAGTTTTTAGATCTACTGAGTTAGTTTGAACTTATATTACCAACAAAAAAAATCTCAAATAATCGAACATCTAATTTAAAATAGAAAAGATGACATAATTTTTTAAAAACATTTGCAATAGTTTATTTTGTAAATAAACATAAAAAAAGCGCGGAGCTTTTTTTTGATAAAAATTTATATAATTAGTTTTTCTTCTTTATTTAAAGTATTTTTTGGTATAAAATCAGTAATCTGAAATTTGTGATGATGATTGTTTTGCATTTAATTTTTAGTTTATGTTTTTTTTCATTTTTAGATTTTGGTTTTTAGTTTTTAAGTTTCTATTTTTTATTTTCAGCTTTTGGTTATGGTTTTAGTTTTTAGATCTGTTGAGTTAGTTTGAAATAATATTACCAATAACAAATAATCGAACATCTAATTTTTAAAAAAGATGTCAATTTTTTTAAAACAAATTTGCAATTTTTTAATTTGTAAGTAAACAAAAACAAAAATACAATCTGCGTTTTCAGCTATTGGTTTTAGTTTTTAGTTTTTAGATTTTATTTTTAGCTTTGCTTTACATTTATTTTTAAAAAAATAATCAGTAAATATTTAATAAAAATAAAATAAATGGTATAATTAGACCAAGAGGAATAAAAACCATTGGTTTTTGGCTTTGCTTTACATTTAAATTTTTAAAAAAATAATTAGTAAATTATTTAATAAAAATAAAACAAATATTTTTTTAGTTTTTACATTTGGTTTTTATTCAAAATTCATTGGTTTCATATAATTAGTAGATTTTCATATTTGTTAAACAACTGTTAGAGATGAAATCTATTGATTTCATATAATTAGTAGATTTTCATATTTATTAAGGAACTGTTAAGATATGAAATCTATTGGTTTCATATAATTAGTAGATTTTCATATTTCATATTGTGATGATATCTAAATATGAATATTAATCGTGTTGGTTTAATTTAAATAACACAGTTCAATCAACTATATGTTATATATTATTTATAATATTTTAGAAAGAGTCCAAATTTAAATGACAACTTGTATGAGTAGATAAAATAAGTACTCTGTTTTAATAGAGTAGATGCTATGGCTTATATATAAAACACCAAAACCAAAACGTAAATAGTTTTGGATCATTACCATAATAAGAAATAGAAATAAAACTAATAATAAAATATAAACCATAAAGAAGTCGGTTTAGTAGAGACGATGGCATTTGTGCTGTCACAATACTCCCTCCTTCAGAAAATACTTGTCCTCAAGTATTGAAGTCTGGATGTTTTGCGACGAAGTCTTGATAGAACTCCCATATGGCATGTTCCGGAGGGTAACTTTTCCATTGTACTAACACTTTCGTGACAGCTCTATTCTTGCAATTCACCATCTTCTTTTCGAGAATATTGTCTGGGATCTTAGGAGTCCCAACGTCTTAAAGATACTGAGGTAAGGTTGATGGAGTCGTTGGTGGATTGGGGTAGAGCTTAAGCTGGCTAACATGAAAGACATTGTGGATAGCTGCGCCACAGGTGGAAGACCGAGTTTATAGGCCAGTGAACCCACACAATCTTGTATCTCCTACGGTCCGTTCGACAGCTTATGAGGCAAACAACGACCCTTGAGAGAATAATGCGTCTAAGGTTGGAGCTTCAGGTACACATGATCTCTAATTTGAAACGTGCAATCAGAACGACGGGAATCGGCGTACTGTTTCATCCTGTTTTAAGCGCTTAGAAGGTGAAATTTCATCATGTCGATGAGTTCTTGTCTCTTTTGTAAGGACATGTCTACAGTGGCGGAAGTACTCTCACCGGGAAGGTAAGGCAAGCGCCCGGTGGCGGTTGACCATAAATGATTTGAAAGGGCGAGCTGCATGTGGCTGTATGGTATGTAGTGTTATACCACCATTCTGCTAAAGGTAACGACTCGCTCCATATGGTAGGTGAATCAGACGTCATGCAGCGAAGATAAGTTTCCAAAGTTTTGTTAGTAACTTCAGTTTGTTCATCAGACTGGGGGTGATATGCCGTTGAGAGTTTAAATAAACACCATGAACACGAAACAACTCTCTCCATACTTCGCTGAGAAACGTTGGATCACGATCGCTTGTAATGTCTTTGGGCATTCCATGTAGACGAAAGACCTGATATAAGTATAACTTTGCGACGTCCATGGCTGTATATGGATGAGACAAGGCGAGAAAATGTGCATTCTTGCTCAGTCAATCAATAACAACGAGGATGCAATGTTTCCCAGATGATGGTGGTAATCCCTCGATAAAATCAAGACTGATTGATTTCCAAATACCAGTAGGTACCGGAAGAGGCTTGGAGAGTCAAGCTTTGGCAGCCAAATCATATTTTTTTTTTCTCTGGCAAACCGGACAGTTTCTGCCATAGTTTTGAACCTCCAAGCTTATCTTAGGCCAGAAGAACAGTGACATGATCCGTTGCAGTGTTGCATCACGACCTGAATGACCACCCACAGTGGAGTCATTGAGCCATTTGAAGATATGAAGTTTGATAGACAGATCATTACCAACCACAAGCTTTCCGCGGCGGCGAAGGTCCCCATTGATAAAGGAGTCTGCAGCGTGTGATGAAGGTTTGGCCTGCGGTTCGGTGATAAGTTTCTTAAGAGTGGGATCTATATCCCAAAGGAGCTTCAAAGCCTCATAAAACCCGTGGCGAGCTTCAGAAAGTGACGGCTGAAGAATTTGTGAACCCGAAACTCTAGATAGAGCATCTGCGGCGATGTTTTCTTTGCCTTCCTTGTACTGAATGTCAAAAGTATAGCCCATTAATTTCGATTACCACATGTGCTGGAGCGGGGTGGTGATCTTCTGTTCTAGAAGGTATTTCAAACTCTTTTGATCTATCTGAATGATAAACTTGTTGTGCGTGAGGTATGGGTTCCAAGTTTGCATGGCATGAACCACAGCAAAGAGTTCTTTTTCGTAGACTGATAAACTTTGACGGTGAGGTCCTAATGCCCGACTTATGTAACACAATGGGTGATTGTCTTGCATAAGAACTGCGCCTATGCTGGTGTTAGAAGCATCTATTTCGACAATAAAAGTCTTTGTAAAGTCGGGGAGTGCAAGGACTGGAGCTGAGATTAGCGCTTGTTTTAGGAGTTTGAAAGCTAATGATGCCTCTGTATCCCAAGAGAAGCCGTCTTTGCGGAGCATGATAGTAAGGGGACGAGCGATAATGTTGTACACTTGTATGAATCTCCTATATAATTGGCGAGTCCCAAAAAATCGAAGCTGCTTTTGCTTCTTCGGTGGTGGCCAGTTTTTAACTGTTTTCTATTGGTTAGATCAGTGCTGACGTCTTCATTAGAAATAAAGTGACAGAGAAAATTGAATTCTTGTTGCTCCAAAAGTACACTTTGATTGCTTGAGAAAGAGTTGTTGATGTCGCAGTATAGCAAAGGCTGTATCCAAATGTACGAGATGGTCTTCGCAGTTCTTGCTGTAGATTAGTATATCAGTGCTGACGTCTTCATTAGAAATAAAGTGACAGAGAAAAGTGAATTCTTGTTGCTCCAAAAGTACACTTTGATTGCTTGAGAAAGAGTTGTTGATGTCGCAGTATAGCAAAGGCTATATCCAAATGTACGAGATGGTCTTCGCAGTTCTTGCCGTAGATTAGTATATCGTCGAAGAAAACCAGGAGAAATTTTCGAAGAACAGGTGCGAAAACATGATTCATGAGTCCCTGGAATGTGCAAGAGGCGTTAGTGAGACCGAACGGAATCACAAGGTGCTCATAGTGGCCTGAATGTGTTTTAAAAGTCATCTTGTGCATGTCTTTTAGAGAGTTGGTGAAACCTTGCATGTAGATCTAGTTTAGAAAAGAATCTTGAGCCGCCTAATTCATCGAGTAGATCCTCTAGGAGTGGTATGATATATTTTTCTTTAATTGATTGCTTAATGGGACCTCTGTAGTCAACGCATAGCCGCCAAGAAGCATCTTTCTTTTTCACTATTACCATTGGTGAGGAGTAGGGACTTGCGCTATACTGATTAATACCTTGAGTAAGCATGTCTTGGATCATCTTATCGATTGAATCCTTTTGTAGCGATGAGTAACAATAAGGTCTGAGATTGATGGGCTTTGCACCTGCTTCCAACGGAATTTTGTGGTTGAAACCCTCGGGATAAGGAGGTAAAGAAGATGGTTGTCAAAGATGTCTTTGTACGAGTCAAGTAGTTGTTGTAGCGAACCAGTGTCGTCGATCTCTGCACCACTTTCTTCAATATGGTAAAGAATTGTTTCCGGATCGAGTGATTGCTCTTTGACCATGTTGTCAACTTCACGAAGATGGAGTAAAGAGAGTTGTGGTTCCTGCAACATGAATTTGTTGAGGCTGCTTCTGGAGATAACGTTAGCGTTGTTTGGTGTTATTCCTTTAAGAACGTGTTTCAGACCGTTGAATTTAAATTCCATGTGGAGATTGAGAAAATCCCATAGGATTGGTCCTAAGGTGGAGAGCCACTGAACCCCAAGCACAAGATCACTGCAGCCAAGTGGTAAGGTTCTAATCTCAGCATTGAATTCATAACCTTGCATCTTTCATGCGAAGGAGCTGCACTTGTATTTAGTAATCAAGTCGCCGCATGCCGCAACAAAGGAAATTGGCTTGATCGGTGTCAAGGAGCAACGAAGTCCTTTAGCGATTTGGATATCTAGAAAATTGTGTGTACTCCATGGGTCGATCAGCATGTGTAGTTTGAGTTTCCCGTACTGTCCCATTAGTCGCATACAATTGAATGCTGGGGCACCGTTAAGGGCATGGATGGAGATAGTTGGTACCTTGTTATCTTCGTCGCTGATGGTTGTCTCACGGATTTGCTCCTCTAGTGCAATCTCTTCGCCAAACTATGTCTCAGCTTCCAAGTCTAAGAACAAAAACTCAGATCGTTTATGCTTAAGTTGGTGACCCGGTGTAAACAGTTCTTCCCAAAACAAACACAACCCTTTACGTTTCCGCTCTTGCATTTCTTCAAAAGAAACCCGTTTCTGTGGTACGTTGGAAAGGAGAGGTTTATTGTTTCCGACAGTGTTAGTCGTGGTTGTTGAAGCCGTTTCACACTGGCTCTTGTTTGGTTGTGAAAATTTTGATTTTTGAGAGGGGTTGAAGCTGGAACGAGACGTTCTTGTACGCGTATGAAACAAAGATAACTCGTGAAATTTAGCTATTTTTGCTGCTTTATGAATTGAATTGACCTTGAATTGGCGTACGTGAAAAGCTAGATGTTGATGCATATTTGTTAAGAATATGCTTAAGGCATGACTCGGAGAAAGTGTGATCCTTGTCATGGTGCAATCAAACTAGTCAAGGTACACATCAATGGTGTCGGTTCCTTGTTTCAAGCTAACTAACTCTGATAGCGTATCGTCAGAGAGCTCGCTAAAGCGGTCAGAAACTGCAGCTACATACTCTGGCCACAACGGGAATTGGTTGTAGTGATTAGCAATGTAGGAATGATGCCACCGGAGAGCCTTGCCAATCATTTGAAGAAAAGCGAGTAGAACCTATAAGCTTGGAGCCGTCAAACATCGGAAAACCGATTTTTGTTTGTCGTGATGATGAACGGGTGGGTTGTTGATGAGAGTTGGTTTTGATGTTCTGTGTGATGGGTCGAGTCGGTCTGGTGGGTCTTTAGTTTGAGGCGTTCCGTCGACAACATCAGAAGTTGCTTCGGCTTTCTCATTGAGAAGGTGATGTATTAGAGAAGTACTTCTCTATGAGCGCTTTGAGTGCGGTGATTTTTCCTCCGAGTTCCTTGCGGATCTCTTTTATTTGTTGATTTTGCGAGGAACGTAGCTCGTCAATTTGCTTGCTCATATCGTTCAAAGCGGTGGTTGCCCTTGTATCCTTGGTTTATTCCAGGGGAGTTCTTGCTCTCATACCAATGAGATAGGATAATCGGGTATAAATCCCAAACTAGTAACTCTACTTGCAGGTTATAAGGAGGGGATGCACAGGTCTAGGAGTTGATTACGCAGGAAGAAGGATCAACTCAGAGATCTGAGATTGTCGATGATAATTGCTTTGCTTGCACATCAAGTAATAAGAGAATGAGGAGAATAAAAAACTTGATTCTTATTATTAAAACTCATCGATGCTATGGCTTATATACAAAACACCAAAACCTAAACGTAAATAGTTTTGGATCATTACCATTATAATTTGGTAATTATCCATAATAAGAAATCGAAATAAAACTAATAATAAAATGTAAACCATAAAAAAGTTGGTTTAGTAGAGATGATGTCATTTGTGCTGTCACAGTTTAGCCGTGGCTCTAGCTTCGTGTGTTGGATCTGGTGTGTGGATTCCAAGTTATCCACAGTTCTCATCTCTAGATTCATGGTCGAATGTTCTCCCGCGAAGAGACGGGGTATTGAAATGAAGACATGAAAGATCAATCCATACTATA
>JABAYD010017455.1:0-15128 GCA_014822095.1 Diplotaxis tenuifolia
ATTTATAAGAGTTTATAAATTAATTTATAAGAGTATACAAAAACTTTATAATGATGTATAAATTAATTTATAAGAGTTTATAAATTATTTTGTAAGAGTTTATATAATTATTTTAATAATTGTAAACATTTATAAAAAATTATAAGGGCGTATAAAACCATTAAACTTTTTAAAAAACATTTTAAAAGCATCATGGATATATGTTTAATAGTAAGAATATATATATAATTTTGTAGGATTTATAAGAATTTTTTACAACGGATTTATAAGAGTTTATAAATCAGAGAGTTAAAATTTTTTTATAAAGTTTCATAGATCAATTTAAGAGTACATAAGAATTAAAATTTCATATTTATAACAATTTTTTATGATATCTAATAAAGTGCAGGGAACGGTGAAAGATTTTGCTTTACATCAAAACATATTTAACCTATGAATTTATAATTCTACCTTGTTAATTCACAGGGATTTCTCAAACAATAACTTAACAGGAAGCATCCGAACACAGTTCTTCTCAATCCCCACATTCGAGTAAACAATATCTTTTTTCTTTCCTCATGAATCTACTCAAGTCACAGTGATTCTTCCGTATTATAACTACATTTTGTAATGTCTTCAGTTTTTCAGAACTGATCTTATATGTGGTAAAAGCTTGAATCAGCCTTGTTCTTCAAGCTCTCGTCTTCCTAACGAGATAAAACCCAACTATCTGCTCAATTTCCAAAAACAACCAGCAATCACCAAAACAAACACAATAATAAAAAGATACAAATACATTTCAGACATAAAATCTAACATGATAAAAACCCAACTCCACAATCCATCTTATCTATAGTCCACTTAAGGACTCTACAAGTTTCTGGCTCGAAATAGATGCTAGTTCCACCATCTTTATCGTTCACTAAAGGACTGTATGCAAGCTTTTTGGCTTAGTTCCACCATTTATCATTATCTAACCTAGCTTTCTGACATTTCCTATATGTTGCAGCATCCTTAAAGCTACATGCCAGAGGCAAGACCATGAAAAAGTAGCAGAAAACACCAAAAGTATTCATCTTTGGTATCAAAGACAATCAATCCCCAACAAGAACAAACACACTTGTTTTGGGGAGGTTTTAGCCTCAGCTTACTCAACTCAACTACACATCCCCGTCTGACTTGAGATTATCAGAACTCGTCTGAAATTATCTCCTTGATTTTGTTTTCTCGAAAACATAAGTCTCACATCGTTCCTGAAACTTACCAACGGGCAACACATGAGACATAAAGTGAGACTTCTATGTAGACCCTGAGAATACCACGTATGAGCTGCCTTATATTCAGGCTTTCTCTTAGATTCACGTCACTTGAATCATAAGAACCGGAAACCATTTACTTTAGAATTGGTTTCTCCGATACTGATTTTACCATCAGTTTTCATCAAGAGTTTATCATCTCTTTCGTCAAGTTAATACAAAAACTCGTTGTGTCACCACAGCTCTAACTCGAGCTTATCTGCAGCTCCACCAGCCCGGAACAACAATCCTCTTCTTACATCTGCAGCATGACACTTCACTAGAACTTATCCTTCATCTTAGCATATCTCTGCTACTGAAACAGTAAACACCAGAATGCAATCTAATCCCATTGATCTGTAACAAGCTTCATGACGACCTGCCTTTAACCTTTGATCATCAAAACCCAAGCTTCTTCGATTCACAAGAATCTAAACCCTTCTTCTGAGACAGAATTTTCAAACTGAAACCTCTCAAATCTGATCCGCACTAATTTTCCATGTAACCTTTAACCTGCCTTATTACCAACAGATTCATGAACTTGTTTCTTCACCCGTCTGCAACCCTTTAATCTTGATCATGAAACCTTAACCATCTCCAAATAGCACCAGACGCACACACTAATCAAATCTCTAAGGCGTCGCTTAGAATTGAGATCCACATGTGCCATCAATGACCATCCTTCATCCATCTTATAACCACACTTCACGGCTGCACCTAACTCAAGCAAACAGATACCCAACATACAATGTGACACCAGACCTGAACCTTGAGCAATCTTTTGCAGAAAACCAGGATGCAAGACCATGTGATATAAACAAGATTCCACTCCTAATAGCAGACATCAGTGACCAGAAAAAAACCCACACAAGTATCACATAAAACCTTTGTGATCGCAGAGGAAACCAACCAAGTGCCAAAACGATTTGAGTCTTGGAAGTTGATAACACAGTTCTGACACCTGACCTTAATCCAATAACCCAAAACCAAGCCATCTCTGATCATAACCAAACTTGACGTTGTAGAGCAGCTTCACCTTCCATCAACTTCAACATGATTCCTTCAGTCTCTGACCAAGCAATCTTGTGCGATTCACATCTTCACTTTCAAGTCTTTGGATCCTCATATCAACAAAGAACTTACACAACATTGGAGAATTAAATTACATACTTCTGATCTTGCGAACCAGAACTCACACGATCCTATCGGATACGTTGGAGTATGGGCAGACCAAAAGCAAGCGTCTTTCCAGACCCTGTCTCCGCAGCGCCAGATAGAACAACTAAGCAGATCATCTTTAACTAACCTTTCCCTGAAAGGCTGCAACGGTAAAACAAGCCTTCTGGATTTGTGTCGGCTCCTTGAATCCGAGATGGTATATGGACTTCATGAGTAGAGGATGAAGTCTCATCAAACTCCATGCACTAAACTCCGGGGGGATCTCTTCTTCTTCACCATCTGGCTCCTCTGCTTTGTTATCCTCATCACCACTAACTTCTACAATGGATGATTTATCAGTCAACAAAAGAGTATAGTTTGAGAAATAGACCGACAAATACAAATCAATTGTTGAGCTTAAAGATAAAAACAAACAAATTCATCTTTCAACTGAGTCTAAAGTGAGGATAATTCGATAGAAGCTGTCCACCACGGAGTCCAACACTAATAAGGTGTTCCTTTCAAATGTTACAGCCACTTAGTCATATAGCAACTACCAAGTATTTATTACCTATTTTCCATTAAAAGCTTAAAACAAAAGAGAGAGTATGTGAAACACTAACCATCAAGAGAATCATGAACCTTTATAGCCTCCTTAACTCTCTTCTTCTTCTTATTTTTATATTTCTACTCTTTTTTCTTAGAAATCTCCAACTCACACTCTCCTTTCCTTTCCTCTCCATCTTCTTCTCCTCTCTGTTCTTCAGTGATCTCATCCACAGCCTCTTCGTCCCCATCAATTTTCTTTCTTCTTCGTCACCTTCAACTTCACCCTTTCTTTGCTTCTCCACTTTCAGCCATAGGAAATTCCGCAAGATCAAGATTGTAATCAGCTTCATCAATTTCCTCAAGCGAAAGAAAGCCTACCCAGACGAAGGAAAACGCTTTAAAGAATATTAATTAGACCTCTGTCAAGCTCGTCTGAACCTGCGAAGAGGGTGGAGAACGTTTCGCTTTCTCACACGATCCTCCGCTTCCTCGCTCCTAACCGGAAGATTACCTTTTGGTTTAATTAACTAGGGGTATGATAGTATTTTTCCATTAAATTTTAAAGATAAAAATGATTAGTGAAAATTAAAAATGTGTACAAAAAAATTAATATTCTTCACAAATCCCCGTAATTATTCCAAGTTTAATTGGTCAACGTTTGGAGTTTGTTCTATTTACATCCTTATTTGGATATTTCCGAAAATAAAGCTGCGCCGGATATCTAGCTTTTTTTTTTTTTGCTAAATATGGATATCTAGCCTCTACGTATGATTTTGTTGTTATGCTAATAATGTCAACTATAAATGAGATTAAGGAACTTTTCTAATCAAATTAATTCACAAATTATGGTCTCAAGTCCATCATGGAAAAGGCATGCTCAATCGACATAAAGTCATGAATAAGTTTGTTTTGATCTGTGAACAAGTACATCGTACGTAGCAGAGTTATAAAGTGATCAATATTCGTTGAAGAGGCATCACATTTAACATTTTTCACTTATTTTACGTACATGATAGCTGATTAATCTGATTCTTCATTTAATTTATAATTCCGAATCCGAAGGGGAAGAGAGGGTCGTAGGCCGAGTCGCCAACGTTCATCGGAAGCTGAGCCACACTCTTCATCCACGTGCGAGGCAAAGTGCCGGTGAATGGATGATCACCAAACAAAACATCAGCGACTCCTTGTCCTTCGGTTCCTGGAAGCCAAGCGACCACAAGAGCGTCGATGAAGTCAATGTACGCCTCGATCACGAGAGGACGTCCTGTGACAAGGACCACTACACACTTCATACCACTACCACACGTGTTTTTGATCGTGTCTGGACCTGGCGCGGTAATGTTTAGAGTAGTGCTGTCCCCCAGTGTCTCTGCGTAAGGAACTTCACCTACGACCACAATTGTGTATGCTGCGTCGGCATGAAGCTTAGCTGTATCTTGGTTTGGTTTCTCCACGTAGACAACTTCAGTGGTGGGATCCACTGTTTTCATGATACCTTCCAAGATTGTAGTTCCTGTATATGTTTTGAAACAACATTTAGAATAAACATCCCTATATTAATATTAATATTACAATGCATGTGTGAAAGGTACGGACTAATATTCTACGTATATCTTTAGACATTTATTTGTATTATTACTGTTAACTGTACCTCTGGTTTTACCGGTAGAGATACCCATCCTTTTGGTAGCATCGATGTTTTCTCCGGTTCCGTTGAATCCTTGCCAAGTGAGAGTAAAGCCACCACATTGCCAGCCCATGTTGTTAGCGTGTGCGCCCGCAACAACGATCTTCTTCACCTTCTTCGGGAGCGGAACAACTTTGTCCTTGTCTGTCTTTCCGTTCTTTAGAAGCACCATTGATTTCCTCACCGCCTCTCTCGCTACTTCTCTATGCGCCTACAATTAACGTTAAGTTAACAATCCTACATGACTTTGTATAGCAAGACTAACTGTAAGAGTTTGCCATGGTCAGAGAATAGATTTGAATTTTACCTCAGATCCGAACTCGGTGGCAAGAGTTTCCTCTGCCATTGGATTCTCAAAGAGACCGATAGAGAATTTGACCCTCAAGACTCTTCGAACAGCATCATCTATACGGCTCATAGGAATGTATCCACCGTTCACTAGGTTTGTCAATTTTTCCAAGAACTCTTTGTATTCCCATGGAACCATAACCTATATTTTCGAAATTTTCTAATTCAGAGTCTTAAAATATACAGCATATCACGAGCATGTTGAAATGAAAAAAAAAAAAAGAATGAAAGAAAGAAGAGAGCCAACCATGTCAATGCCGGCATTGATGGAAGCTTCGATAGAGTAAGTGTAATTTGCTTTATGTGGAGTTGTGATCCTATCGATTCCAAACCAGTCAGAGATAACAAATCCTTGAAATTTGAGGGTGCCCTTGAGGTAATCAGTGAGCATTGCCCGGTTTGCGTGCATCTTAACACCGTTAAGACTAGAGTAAGAAGCCATGATTGATGCGATCCCTTTCTTTACCGCTACCTCGAAAGGAGGCATATGGACATTAAAGAGAGTATCCTTGTCAACCACAGTGTTGTTCTCATTGATTCCATCTACCGTTCCTCCATCACCAACAAAATGTTTGGCGCAACCAACCACTTTAGTCCTGATCGCGTAGACATGCATTTTTGACATTAGATAACTAGCGATCAAAATCATTATTAATATTTAGGTTATAAACTAGTTATTTCTTGGTTTACTTGAAATCAGAGACGTAAGGAGCATTTCCCTGTAACCCATCCATGATACTTTCGGTCATCAGATTCACAAGTTTCGGATCTTCACTATAGCTCTCATAGCACCTTCCCCATCTAGGATCTCTGCATACCGCAACACAAGGCGCAAAAGCTTGCGCGATTCCTGTTGCTCTTACTTCAAGCGCCGTGATAGCTCCGATCTTTTTAACAAGTTCAGGATCCCTACAACAACAAACATTCACATATCCAATTAATCAAACTATGAAACACCACTAGCCAGGGACTTCTATACGTATATGTTATGTTTCACGTAAGAACGTATATATACCTAGTGGCGCCGAGACCAACGTTGTGGGGGAAGATGGTGGCATTAACAAAAGTGTTATGGCCATGAACTGCATCAACAGCGTAAAGCATAGGGATTCCAAGCCTCGTGGAAAGACTCAGTTTCTGCATGGCGTTCGCAAGTTCAACCCGCCCTGATATATTAGTCCCAGTATCATAGGGATTGCTCAATACACTTCCTATACTCATGCACCAAATTCAATCATAAATCATTTTTATTAGATATTTGATATGCAACATATAGTTTTTTTTTTTGTTTTGTAACATACCGATCATGTACTTTGTGAATATTTCTGGCTGTGGGCCCTTGCGGGTAGTGAAGTTGAAACGATCAACTTGACACATTTGACCGAGTTTCTCAGGTAATGTCATACGTGCTAGCAAGTCTTCTACTCTCTCTTCAACCCCTGCTTTCGGATCTTTGTACTTAATATAACCTCTGGCGGCTGCGGTAGCGTCTCCGTAACGACCGGCGAACAGTAAAGCAATCGCCGCGAACAAGAAAAAGCTCCTGACGCCGGCCATTGGTGGAGACCCTCTCCCTTAATAATAATCAGAGAGAATTCAGAATATTAATTTTTCTATAAATAAATAGTAATAATAATATTTCTAAATCCTGAAATGAAAGTACGCACGAACCTATCAATTTATAGTCATTTACTTTTCTATAAAAACAGGCCGTTAATTAAGCTCAAACCGCAAATTAATTAGTGGCTGTTATTTCTTGGCGCTCTCATTTTGAACCGGCCAGTTGCGTGAGGCTGTGAGCTGAATGTTATAATGGATCTTACCGTCGATTTATGTTTTATCTCCCTATCAACGACTTACCGTTTTCTGTTTAACGAAAACAAAATTACCTGTAGTTTAAGGTGGAGGTTTTAATTGGGCTTTATATTATTACGGCCCAATTAGGATCAGAAAGAGCGAATCTATCAAGCGTGTTGTTGTGTCTTGACGTTTTTTGGACAAAGATTTACGCGTCTAGAACACGACAGGCAGGCATGTTCTGTCTGACATTTCACAAACTTTCAAATATTGTAAAAAATCATTATTTACTTCTTTAATCCAAAAATCTAATGCTTTTATTTTGCTACTTTCTCTTAATGCTTTCATCTTCTCTTCGTTAATCCTTCCTTTTACGTGGTTAAATACCAATAAACCCGTAATTAATTTCTGTCGTCATTACAAATCACAGACACCAGAAATCCCGTTAGATTTTCCTAAAATTTCTCTTATTCTTTGTGTCTGAATCTGGACAAGATCCGTGTTTCGAAAAACAGAAGAAAAAGAAGAAGATGATAGAGAAATGCTTAGGAACGCAGCGTTTAAGGAGATTGCAGAGAATCTGGCGTCAAGGAAAGGTGACGCTTCTCTGCCTCGTTCTCACCGTCGTCGTCCTACGTGGCACAATCGGAGCTGGTAAATTTGGTACGCCGGAGCAAGACATCGAGGAGATTCGCGAGCATTTCTTTTATTCTCGCAAACGCGCCGAGACTCACCGTATCCTCGTTGAAGTCTCCTCCAAAACGACATCGTCTAAGGATGTAGCTGGAAACAGCAACAACTACGAGGCATTTGATTTCAAAAAGATATTCGCTGAGGAAGGAGATGAAGAGAAAGCTGAAGACCGAAGTAAACCGTACTCTCTCGGTCCCAAAATCTCCAATTGGGACGAGCAGAGGCGTGATTGGCTCAAACAAAACCCTAATTTCCCAAACTTCGTTGCTCCGAACAAGCCTAGGGTTCTTCTTGTCACAGGTTCAGCTCCTAAGCCGTGCGAGAATCCTGTCGGAGACCATTACCTCTTGAAATCGATAAAGAACAAGATGGATTACTGTCGGATCCACGGGATCGAGATCTTCTACAACATGGCGTTGCTCGACGCTGAGATGGCTGGGTTCTGGGCTAAGCTTCCGTTGATACGGAAACTGTTGTTGTCTCATCCTGAGATCGAGTTTCTATGGTGGATGGACAGTGACGCGATGTTTACGGACATGGTGTTCGAGCTTCCGTGGGAGAGGTACAAGGAGTACAACCTCGTGATGCACGGCTGGAAAGAGATGGTTTACGACCAGAAGAATTGGATTGGTCTCAACACAGGAAGTTTCTTGCTTAGGAACTCACAGTGGTCTCTCGATCTCCTCGACGCTTGGGCTCCCATGGGTCCGAAAGGGAAGATCCGAGAAGAAGCCGGTAAAATATTGACCCGGGAACTTAAAGACCGACCCGCTTTCGAAGCCGATGATCAGTCGGCGATGGTTTATCTTTTGGCAACGGAGAGGGAGAAATGGGGAGGGAAAGTGTTTTTAGAGAGTGGGTATTACTTGCACGGTTACTGGGGGATTTTGGTGGACCGGTACGAGGAGATGATTGAGAATCATAAACCGGGTTTTGGAGACCATCGGTGGCCACTTGTGACTCATTTCGTCGGGTGTAAACCGTGCGGGAAGTTTGGAGATTATCCGGTTGAGAGGTGTCTCCGGCAGATGGACAGAGCGTTTAATTTCGGAGACAATCAGATCCTTCAGATGTATGGTTTCAAGCATAAGTCGCTAGGGAGCCGGAGCGTGAAACCAACGCGTAGCCAGATGGACAGGCCGCTGGATGCTAAGGACGAGTTTGGGCTGCTTCATCCGTCGTTTAAAGCAGCGGAGACGTGAGGGAGGATATTGATTCATTTGTCACTTCGTTAGGACAAATTAGTATGTTCATAACTTTGTTCATAACTTTCTTTATTTGTTTTGTAGTTTCCTTAATTAAGTTAACACTACTATGGTCTTCAGATCTCCCATTGATGGTGGAGCATCTAATGATTATGTACATAATCAGTGTAAACGTGATTTACATCGTGATTTACATGAACTCTATGATTTAACATTTAAAAACTAATCACATTATAGAACAATAAGGAGTAGTGGAATACCTTCGTTCATTGTTGTAGAAATCTTTTTGAACTTGCTTGAAGATGAATTTTTAATTTTAAGTTGGAGTTGAGATTTCTCTCCTTTTTACTACAATTTTGTCTGCGTATTTTTCTTAGATTGTGATGTCTTTAATATGAAGCAAAGACATACATATATATAAATATATATATAGGTGGAGAGATGAATCTTATTTCTCACTTAAGACTGTTTTTCCGTTGTCAACCCTTCATCATTAATCTGAACTATCCATCAAAATCAAATAAGCAACAATTGTTTAGATTTTTAGAACATTCATTTATGGAATACCTCTTTAATCTCTATCATTCATCAAAATTGAATCAGTGACAAATGTTTAGAACATTCATTTATGGAGTACCTCTTTAATCTCAATCATTCATCAAAACTGAATAAATGACAAATGTTTAGACTTGCCAACAAACTTTTTTGGTATGTTTCTCGTAGAGTGTGATATTTTTAGGATGGAATAAAAATATGTATGATAGGTGAGAAAGAAACTTTGATTCCTCATTAAAGCTTTTTCCCTTTGTTAAATTTCACTTTTAACTTAAACCATCCATTAAAGTTGAGTAAGGAGTTATCCAGTAAAGAGCCGTTTGGATTTGGATGGAGATGAGATATTCATTTGTTTAGACTTCAAATTACAAAACATCGGAATAGTTCATTTGGATGAATTTTATTAATTTTTAGGTTCAATTTTTAAAATCAGTCAACTAAACTAAATTTGAATCATCTAGATAGAGATTGTTCTGTCAAAATGATATATTGTTTATTATATTTTAGATATAATTCACAAATTACAAATCTAAATATAATATTTTTTGTCACTCATGAAAAATGACAAAACACACAAAAACATTTTTCCTGCCAAAACCGCAAAATATTTTTTTCTTGCGAAAATCACAAACATGCATTTTCTTGCAAAAACGGAAAACACGCTTTTCAGTCAACAACGCAAAAAAGGACGCATTGTTGACTGAAAATACAAAATGCAAAAGAAAAAAAACGTATTTTTCCTTCTCGCCAAAACCGTTAAAACATATTTTTCCTTCAAAACCGGAAAACGTGTTTTCCGCCAAAACAACAAAGATCTATTTTTTCGCCAAAACTGTAAAACACACAATTTTCTCCAAAAACGCAAAAAACGTATTTTCTCGCCAAGACCACAAAATGTCTTCTTTATTTCCAAATGCTTTCTTATATTGCCACATCTTTTCATGAGTCACAAAGTGAGAATCTTTTAAATTCTGAATCACTTGTCCATTAGTTAACTCATTATAAATTAAACTATTAGTTGCCATTTTATTGATTACCAATTAATTGTCTTTAGTGTTTAAAAATCTCAATAAAAATGGATTCACCATAAAACCAATATAATGGTATAGAAGTAGTCTCATACTAATGAAATTATTTTATATATTCTCCCACTTAGTCGTTCTTATTGAGAATCATAAGACCAACATTATTTGTTAAACCATTGATCATCATAATTGTCTTAGCTAATATAGTAATTAATAAGAGTCATGGCAGGCACATATTATTTTGTAACATGATTTCTTCAGTGCACTACTACCTTAATTACTATCATAGTTAGACCGTAAGTAGGAATTATCATAATTGTTCGTTTGATGTCTTATTGATTCTTTTATTATAAATCCAATCTCGATCATGGATGTGCACAATGGAACCATAATGTTTGAGATTCAAAAGTCATTAAGAACTCATATAAATTATCAAATATATGCTAAGCATAATCAAATAATTTATCTATCTATTAGACCCACAAGTTTATTGAATATATGCATAACAACACACTTTAATATCTATCCATTACATCCATAAGTTTAATATGTTACTTTACTGACATAAATCAATTTTAATATTCATATACTTAGATCCTCAAGATAACATGTTTTACTTACAAATATGATTACATATTTCATTTATCACATAAAGAGTAGACCACTTATGGTCTCAAACTCAAAATAATTTTGCAAAATATTAACTTTGTAAAAGCCTCATGAAATGGTCACATATTCATCTTCCTACTCGAACTTTTGAGCAATTACAACTATAAGCTTAGGCATCTCCATTGATGCACATTGACAGAATTGTAGAACCATGATGTCCACTAAAATATGAGTTTGAAAATCTAACCATTTGTGGGTGTGTTGTAGGCCTGGGTTTTCGAGTTTTCATGTCGGGTCCAGGGTTCAGGTCGGTTCCTTTCGGATTCAGGTTCTATACATTTTTCTGGTCAATTCAGATCTATAATTATGATACCTATAAAATGTCTTTAATTTTTGGGTTAATAGCACATCATGATCGGGGTCAGATATTTAAGACCATGTAAAGACTCAAAGTATTCAAACTTCATCAAAATTTAACCAAAAGCCATCATATTTATCTAAAATTTTGTAAACAACAAAAATAAATTATTATAATTTAGAAGAAAAATTTTTGAACACTAAATTTGAAATTTAAAATTTTATATTTATTTCAAATATTACAAATTAATAAATATTGGAACAAAAAGATATTACAACTAAATAATAAATTAAAACATAAAAGTAAATTGGTTCTTATAGGATCAGTTATATTTAGATAGATTCTTTTCGGATCCTCAGCTTGTTTTTTTGTTCCGATTTTTAGGGTATATGAATTTTGGATCCAAGGAGGTACTTGTAATTTTTTTGTTTGGTTTAAAGTTAGTTATCTTAGGGTTGGTCCCCATTACGTTCGTGCTTTTGGGTCTGGGTAAAATGTACATATCTAGTGTGTTGATTTCTTATACATGCACAAGTGATTTTTTGTTTCGTTAGATATTTCAAATATTACTTTCAACTTTCCATTTTTTGTTCTACAATATGCTGATTTTGTTTTGGTTTAACTATTATGCTTGAATCATATTTCAGCTAAGTTTGTGTGGTTTTAATGATCCTTTTTTCTAAAGATTTCCGTTCAAAAATTGCCATTTCATTTCATTTAATCATACTTTCAAATGCATTGTAAACTGCCTTTTCCGAAATAGAGGTATATTAAAATGATAATTGTTTGTTATCTGATTAATGTACCTAACATCTTCGGTCTCTCTAGCCTTGAAGAAACAAACATGTAGGTTAGATTTGTTGATGGAGGTAACCCGCAAACCATATGAACTAGACAGGGCGGTCTTGGACATGTCTTTTCTGGCCGTACCCGCTGCGGGCTAACACCTTCACGGTCTAAAGAGCAAATGGAACCATAGTGTTAGTGTAAAGTTGGCACCATAATAGTATTGCACAAGATAAATCAAGGAAAAAATAGGTACAAGGAAAGACTTATGTTTTATTAGAAATCTCTTTAAACAATCTATTACAAAACTTGCTTATCAGCTCCACAAAGCCTGTTAACACCCTAACAGCTGCTACTGAAAGATTTCTAATCTACCCAAACTTGTCTCTCCATCGTCAGCGTCTCTGAGTCAGCACGACCCAAGAACATTCCTAAGGGATTCTCACCATTCCTCTATAATAGCCCAATGTCTTACACACGATTCCATAACTCTTTTATAGTGATCTCCACATTCCTAAAACCTTTGTCCAAGGAACCATGGATATATAGACAACTTCCATATTAATAAGTACACTTTCTTTTTTGTAATTGTACTTATTACTCAAGGCACATACTTGCTACCAAAGTTTATCTCTTACCTTTTCTCTACAGTATAAATTTGCTTCTCGAGTTTATCCCATGAAAGCTCAGCATTTTGCATCCACATGGTGTCCACCACTCTGCATGCCTCTTGGTTCACTCTATGATATCAATATTTCAACGATTTCGTCAAGACATAAACCCTCAAGTTTATCCTTCTACAGCTACAACTTCTTGCATCCACATGGTCTTTACCACTCTGCATGCCTCCTGGTTCACTCTCTGACCCACAATAAATCAGCAACTATTTCAACGATTTCGTCAAGACATAAACCCTCAAGTTTATCCTTCTCCAGCTACAGCATCTTACATCTACATGACACCACCACTCTGCATGCCTCATGTATTAATGACTAATGCATCCTAGAATCATTGACTTCTTCCCCTAGTTAGTTACAGAAGACTATTGACATCTACAAGCTCCACTTGCATCTTCAAGTAGCATGACGGTACAGTTAGACATGGGTTGGTCAGTTTGACACTTATATGGATTCGCCAAAGGTGTTTCTAAGTGAGGTAACTTGTTGCAAAAAAAGACAGATAACTGGTCATTTTTTGCTCGAAAGATGGCTGGTTTAAGCCAAAACATTTGGTTATTATTACATTGGTTCAGTGTAACTAGTAATATTTAACTCAGTGCTCAAAATTATTGTTTCTTACTTAGTTTAGGAAAAATATATCACTTTTTACCGGGAAAAATAGTTGATTTCCTCATAATTAATTGTTTCCAACTTTTCCTACACCAAATGTTAACCTCATACCAAAACCCACACAAACAATTCTGCGTTTTGAATTTAATACACTTTTAGCCTATGCTGAAACCCACATGAACAATTTTATTTTTTTGAATTCTATCCATGAACTACGATTTATACTAATTGTCGCAAAACCATAAACGATGTTAGTATCCATTAACAAGAGAAAAATTAGTTTAATTTGGATGTAAATAAAACAATACGAAGTAAGAAGGTGATGATCAAAGTTGTTGCAATGACTTTACCGGTTTCAGCCATGTCTTGCTATAGGTTACCAAAGACGATTTGTTCAAATGTAACCAGTGCATTATCAAACTTTTGGTGGGGCTCTGTGTAGAAACCCTTAAAAAATATATCGAAAATGATCGTGAGTGAACCATGGATCGAATAAGCTGGTCGAACATGGTTAAACATATCCTAGATTGATCGATCGGTCATTTTGGAGACATCCTGTTTTTGAAGCACGACGATTTAGAAGCTCGACGTTACTTAGTGACAAAGTTTTCTGTGAAACTTCGTAGCTATCAATAAAATATATTTCAGAGACATATTGTCAGAATCAGGATGAGAATTAAGCAGGACGGGAATCAAGCACGACGGGAAGCAAGCACGACGGGAATCGAAGCATGACGGGAAAACCCGAAGTTGGGCAAAAACCCTAATTTCGGTATTATCGATTTTTCGAGGAAGCCGGAGGCTCGGGAAATATTTTCCATCAAGGTCAGGATTCACTTGGACTTTATTAAAAATGTTCATCTCATCAGAATTGGCGTAGAAAAATATTCGGGATTGATCGCGGGACGAAAATTCACCGAAAGGGTCGAAATCAGTCGAATGGACCGAGGAGCTCGAGGTGGCATTATCTATGAGATAAGGACGTGATGTAACCTGCCTGACATGGTATGTGGCAAGGGAAGCAGGAGGTGTTGAAGCCCAGGAGAGCACAGCATGCTGATTGACACCCAGAAGCACGAGGTGCCGCGAAACCTGCGATCGGAGCATGCTGAGCGACATGTGTGCGCTGAGTGTCAATCTGGATGAGTTCAGGACGTGGATCAGACATCTGGAGGGCGTGGTGTCACCTTGCATGACATCCTGGTCATGCCATCAGACATGTGGAGCACGAGGTGCCGCGACGCATGCGTCCGGAGCCATGCGAAGCGACACACGGGCTGCCACACGGCTTGTTTCTGATTGGTTGCTGCATCCTATATAAACCCCACGACCCCAGCTCATTTCAAACCATCCAGCACACCTGAAACTCAGAGAAAACGTGAGAGAGAAAGTTAGAGAAAGAAAGTTCGAGTTTCGATCATTTTCGAGTCTTTTCCGGCAGTTTTATTTCGAGAACAGTTATTCTGCTCGATTCGAGTCTACATCTCACAGAGGTTCTGCTCAACTAAGATCAATCCAGACGTGGGTATACTTGTGAAGGTCAAGAATAAAGGGTTCGGATCGCAGAAGACGGGTTTGGGGTCAAGGCCACGGTCAACCAAAAACAGTGAGTTATAATCAATTGATTGCTAAGCTGTTTTTATGCAGGTTCCCATTACTTGGAAGTTGGATCATGGCAGGAGGCCAGTTCTAAACTGAGTAATGGTTTGATTAGTTGATAGTAATGGTTAGATTGATTGAGTTGATAGCATGCTTAGTTATTGCTTGAGAACCGTAGTAGCATGCTAATGGTTAG
>JABAYD010017467.1:0-15171 GCA_014822095.1 Diplotaxis tenuifolia
ATGTCAATGCATGAAACAAGAAGCTTGACATCATTTTAAGTGAGTAGTAAATTATTTTGTCTGTAATTATATGTATCTTATCTGATATAAACTATGTGTAACATTAATATATTTTAAACAAAATGTGAGAAATAAATTAGAAATAATATGTCAAGTATATATATGTTTGGTAATCTTTGGAAATCCATTCAGGTTTGGATATCCAATCTCTCCTAATTCAATATCCACTCTGATATTTTATTATTTCGATTTCATTTTCTATTTGGGTTATTTGGGTCAGATTCGGGTATAGGTTCAGATATTAGGTAAAATACTCATCCCTACTTTGAGCTTTGCTATTTTTTTGTATTATTGACAATCAAATGTTCAAATAGTTGATAACTAATCCAAAAGATTACATATTACTTGTAAAACAATGATTAGTAGAAAAGTATCATATCTAAAGTATCTAAAAATGAGAAATTGCTTAAACTATCACACTCTTAATATCACTTTTCATGTTTATTTAAATTATTTTAATCACATTTACCTTTAGTTTCAAAGAGGTAAATAAACATACATATTCTTAGAGTTAACTAATAAAGACTTAAGGATTATATTTTAGAGGTGAGATTTCGGAGTGTATAGTTTAGAGTTTTTTTAAATAAATAAAATTTAAAAAATAGTTTCAAAAGATTTTTTGAATTACAACAGAAAATTTTGGAATAAAACGAAACTTTTATAAAGATTTCCAATTTAAAAAGGTATAATTTGGAAACTATAAAATTATTAATTATTTTTTAAATAATTATTTATATTTATATAACTATAAAGAAAGGATAAAATAGTATTTTGTATTTTAATTGACACTTTTATTTTGATTAACCTAGAGGTATCTCAGGTCCGTGGAGAGGCCCACACTAATCTCCAAAGGTATTTTAATTGAAACTTCATACTTTACGTATTTTAAAAAATATCCAAATAATAAAAGTAAACATAAATAATAATCCCTCGTTTTTTTATAATTGAAGTTTTAGAGGAAAACTTTTGTTTCAAATTATTTTACGTTTACCATTTTCTATGTAAAATTTAATACTAATTGATGTTCAATTTTAATTATATAATTGTTTATATTTATTACTTGTTGAACTATAATTAGATAGGTAACTGATAATGGTTTTGCTTAGAAACGGATAAAAATTAAATATTTCTTAATATATGTGCATAATCCTAAAATTTCAAATATAAAAAAAATGAGTAGTTTTCTAAAAAACATAAATAATACCGAAATGAGATAAAACAGAATTCTCCCAAAAACATAGGACTGATTCTTTATTTTTAATTTCATTAGGATATTATTCATCGTCTAACAAAAATTAAGTAAATTACCCGGACGTA
Organism: Diplotaxis tenuifolia; assembly: GCA_014822095.1. Classification (NCBI taxonomy): domain Eukaryota; kingdom Viridiplantae; phylum Streptophyta; class Magnoliopsida; order Brassicales; family Brassicaceae; genus Diplotaxis; species Diplotaxis tenuifolia. The sequence continues at coordinate 1,378 of JABAYD010017467.1, forward strand.
GCCCGGAGAAACACTCTAGTTTTAATAGTAATTTTTATTACACTAAGTATTTTGTAGTAATTGAGAATTAAAACTAGGGAAGACAAATGAAGTGGGCAACGATATCCTCAGAACACAACGATGTAATCGGATTTTGGTAGACAAAAATGAAATTTTATTGATAGATGGTTTTGATACAACAATAGAAATGAGTTTGGATGTTACAATTGAGATCAAAGGAAGAATGAGTTTATATCGAGGTAAAACAAGGTCGATGTGAATATTGATGAGCTTTAGGGTTTTCCGTGTTTGGATAGATTCTAACTAGTTTGTTTTGACTAGGCCATGGAAGCGAGCAACGAGTACGGTGCTTTGATGGAGAAGCGTTTAGCTGATTTCACGAGCCATTAGGAAGACATCGGAGAACATTTAATCATGATCCAACAACTTCAGTCAGCTGTGGAGGAGGCTCGAGTGAAGGATCTGCAGCGTGTCGACGAGCTTCAGGAGTTGAAATGTAAGTTGGCTGGTTCTGAGAGGGAGAAGGTCGATCTCGAGAGTAGACTGACCCTTGTTGAGAAAGAGAAGATTGAGCTTCAAGGCGACCTCGAATTGATGAGAGAGAAATGTAGGAGGGAACTCGAAGGTCGTGAAGCCGTAGTTCGCAGGAGTACGACGCTGTCTTGAGTTCGGTAAAGGATAAGCTGCTTAAGAAGACGGAGGAGACGGCTTCGGAGATCCCATTCGCTTGCAGGAGGTGAGAGCTCGTATCGAAGCATTGTCAGAGTACTAGGAAGGTGGTAAAAGATGTCTTGTCTTACGGATAAGGAACTTGATTTCATAATTGATTACGGTACGGCCGAGGTGTCTGATCCTTCCCTGGACCGTATCAAATTTCCCCAAGAGGATTTGTTCAACATACGAGCTGATGTTTGGGTGTTTGTTCCCCATCTTTTGTTTAAATGTATTTAGATTTATTTTGTTTCCTTTCTTTTTATTTCGCTACGTATTTTTGTTTAAAAATATAAATATATTTTCAACAGACTTTTTAGGTAAGTACCATTATAGTCGGTTAGTTTGTAATATTTTTGATTTACTTTACTCCCGTGATAAGGAATCTGCTGTAGGGGTCTTTATACGGTTGAGTGATGTATTTGTTTGTTTTGGATGTACTCAATGTCGAGTAGCCCATGTACCCGCTTCAAGGGATCAAGCTTTTCTGTAGTTCTTTGATTCATTTTCTTTTATGTTGTGTGAGTGGTTGGTAGCCTCCCAGCCCGATGTTTGATTGTGGGTCGAATATCGAGTTACCATTATCTGTGATATTTTTTTAAGGTTCAAGCGTTCTAGGATCTCATTTTAGGGCGGCCAGTTATGCATTTTTCCAGTTCGTAGACTCCGGTTCGTACTTCTTTGATTACCTTATAGGGTCCTTCTCATCTAGTTCCTAGCTTTTCCTCTCCTTCTTCTCTCGTTTCGACGAATACCTTTCGTAATACTAGGTCGCAGACAGAAAAGGCCAACTGCTTACGTTAGAGTCGTAATAGCGTGGTGCGGCTTGTTGGTAGTTTTGTATTCATACCATGCTCTTTCTTTCTGCTCCTCGATCATTTCGAGCTGATTTATTAATAGTTCTTCGTTAAGCTCGACATTTTGTGTACGCAGTCTTCGTCACTGACTTGGGACTTCGATCTCGGCTGGGATTACGCCTTCGACTCCGTAAGAGAAGAAAATGGAGTTTCTTGAGTTGCATTGTGCGGTGTCGTTCGACAGGCGCAGAGGACGCCGTGTAGCTCTGTGCTCCACCTTTATTTTTTGCGATCGAGTCTCTTTTTGAGGTTGTTCATTATGGTTTTGTTTGCTGCTTCGGCGTGACCCTTGCATTTTGGAATATCTTGGAGATGAATTGTGGACCGTTGTCGGTTACTAACTCGTACGGAAGTCCATGTCGACAAATGTTTCCCCAAATTAAGTTGGTCACCATTGTGATAGTTATCTTTTGATACACCTCGGCGCCGATCCATTTCATGAAGCAATCCATTAGCACCAGGAGGAATCGTAGCCTGGCCGGGGTCGAGGGTATCAATGGGTCCGACTATGTCCATTGACCATTTCATGAAAGAGTATGGTGATGATATAGATAACATTTTTTGCATAGGTTGGTGTATCATCGGTGCATATTGTTGGCATTTATCGCACTTTAGCGAGAACTGCTCGCAATCATCGGCAATACTCGACCAAAAATATTCATGCTTTTTGATTTTGATTGCCAGTGATCTTCCTCCAGAATGGCTTCCGCACGATCTGTCATGAGTTTGTTTTAAGACTGTGAAGGCGTCTTCGGGAGATATGCATAATAGGTAGCGTTCGCTCAGACTTTGTTTTATAGTTTTTCTTCCATAATACAGTAACGCGAGCTTTCTTATATAGTCCGTCTTTTCTTATATAGTTATATATGCGGATTCTCCAGTCGGGTTTTTCCTCGAGATCTTTTCGGAAGGTTTCGTGTGATACGGCGCTGGTTTCGTTATCGTCTTCACTGGGAGGGATTATCGAAACTTTGTTTCTCTCGTCTGACGAGTCGGAACATCGTCTTTTGGGGCCCCTCTATGGTTTTCGACATTTTGTTCTTCGAGTTGGCTACCGTTTTCTCAGTTTACGACATGTGGAACACTTCGTCAGTATAGCCTTGGGTTGCCCTTATGGCTTTGCTTCGAGAAATGATTGCCCAGATTCGGTGAGCATCATTCTCTTGGTCATCGATTCCCTTGCGTGGGAGATTTATGCTGGGTTTATCGATCCCTTCTACTGGTATTATTATTTTTATCGTGGAACTGGAGGTTGGTGCTAGCGCGGCCAGGGCGTCGGCTGACGTGTTTTCTCTTCTTGGAATCCTCTTAAGTTCGAATTTATCGAATTGTGTGGTGTTTTCCCGTAAGACTGTGAGGTATGCTTCCATTCTCTCGTTCTTGACTTCGTATTGTCCGTGGAACTTGCTTGTGACAAATTGGGAGTCGCTGAAGGCGCTTACTTCTTAGGTGCAACGCTCCGGGCGAGTCGCAATCCGGCAATCAGTGATCCGTAATCAGCTTTGTTGCATGTTGCGTTAAATCCCAGACAAAACAATTGCTCGATTGGGGATTCGAGCTGTATTTCAATCCCCGATCCTTGTTTTGAATAAGCTCCGTTGATGTGTGATTTCCATTTTTGAGCTTAGATTATGTATCGGTCTCATTAAGGACGAGCTCGATAAAAAAGTAGGATAGCACTTGGGCTTTCGAGCTTGTTCTTGGCTTGTATTTGATGTCGTATTCGCTGAGTTTGATTCCCGATTTACTGGGGTTGTAAAGGATCGTTTGTAACGTTTGCAACGTCATAACTATGATCGAAAGAGATTGAAAATATGGTCTTAATTTCCTTTCATCCATTACGACTGCCAATGCTAATTTTTCCATTACGGGATACCTTGTTTCGGCATCAACTTGCGATCTGCTTATGTAATAGTTAGGTTTCTGTTTGCCGCTTTCTTCGTGGATGAGTACGCCGCTTACTGCGTGCTTAGAGGTCGCTACATATAGGAACAGCACTCCGCCTTTGATTGGTTTTGAAAGTATCAGGAGCTCGCTTATATATGTTTTAAGTTCTTTTAAGGCATAGTTGTATTCTTCGTTCCACTCAAATTGTTTTGTTTTCTTTTAGTAGTTTGTAGAACGAAAGGCACCTGTCGGTTGATCTCGAGATAAAACGGTTCACTGCTGGTATTTTTACGGTGAGTCACTGTGCTTGTCAAATTGATCTTGGTGGCAAGGTGTTGATGAGCACCGCGATATGCTTCGGTTAGCTTTGAGTCCTCCAGATATTCAAGAAACTCTCCCGAAGCTACTCCAAACGTCCATTTGTTCAGGTTTAATTTCATCCTGAATTTGTTAAGAATGTCAAAGCATTCCTGGAGTTAAAGGACATGATCGCTGGCCCTTGACGATTTGACCAACATGTCATCTATATAGACCTCTATCGTCCTACCGAGTTGGTTGGTGAACATTTTGTTCACTAGTTGTTGATAAATGGCTTCGGCGTTCTTTAGACTGAAGGGCATCACTTTGTAACAATATATGCTGTGTTCAGTGATAAAACTTGTTTCCTATTGGTCTTCGGGATTCGTGAAGATCTGGTTGTAACCGGATAAGGCGTCTATGAATGAGAATCGTTTGTGTCTAGCCGTGGCTTCTACCAGACGGTCGATGTGAGGTAGTGAGAAGCTATCCTTCGGGCAAGCTTTGTTGAGGTCAGTATAATCGATACAAACTCTCTACTTCCCGTTTTTCTTTTTAACTACAACCGGGTTGGCGAGCCAATTGGGATATTGGACCTCGCGGACTTCTTCGTTCATGGTTTTGGATCGCTCGGGACCTAGCTTCCTTTGTTTATGGTTGATCAGTTAAAACGTTGGGTCGACATTTAAGCCGAGGGATGCAATACCAGTGGTTATCCCGAGCATGTCTTCTACCGACCATGCAAACGTGTGAATATTTTGCTTTAAGAAGGATAGTAAGTCGCATCTGATTCTTGGGCAGAGGTCATTACCAATGTTAACGCATTTCTCAGGGAATTGTTCGTCTAATGCGATAGTGCTGGATAGATATTTGTCGGGGTCCCTTACTATTGGGTCTCGAGTGGGGGAGAGTTCGTCTCTCGAGGAAACATTTTCGGGAATTCGAACATGTAGAAAGCTCACGATCATTTATGGCTACTGGTATAATTTTCTCAACGGTTGGCGACATAAACTTTATGCAATTGTGATAAATCGAGGGGACTGCTTTCATTTCGTGTAACCAGAAGCGCCCCAGGATGGCGTCGAAGGGCATGAAGTGTTCAGTCAGAGAAAAATCGGTTTCTAGTTCGAGATCGTGGACCTTAATGGTCGTTGATACGGTACCTAGATGTCATACCTCGCTCCCCTCGAAGCCGATGAGGAGTTCTGTTTTGCGTTTGATTATCGGATTTGGTGGGCCTATCCATTGGAATACATCCGGTGAGAGGATGTTGATGGCGCTTCCAGTGTCGATGAGCACATTAGTCAGGGAGACGCCCGCGAGGTCTACTGCGATGATTAGAGCATCTCCGTGGGGGCATGTCGAGTTTAACTGTTTTGTGTTTGTAGAAGGTTATGGTCTTCTTCTTCGGCATCATTTTATTTGAGTTGTGGTGTTTGCGTCGGCCATCGTTTTCAGTTGCGTGCTAAAAGGAGCAGCTTTTTTTTGGGAAGAGATTATAGGCCGTCATCTCCGCCTTTAGGTGAGCCGATCCTAGTAGGCAGCATCGGTATATCTGGCTTGTATATATCGTGAAGGGTTGTTTTTCGCTTGGTGCGGCCAGACCAGATTTGGTTTGGATCCATGATCGTGCTTAGAAAGCCTGGCTCGAGTTCCTAGAAAAGATGTTTTTTGTTTATCTTCCCCACAGACGACGCAAAATGGAAAATATTAAAATCTACATTAAGTATTTTGTAGTGATTGAGAGTTAAATTTAGGGAAGACAAATGAAGTGGACAACAATATCCTTAGAACACAACAATGTAATCAGATTTCGATAGACAAAAATGGAATTTTATTGATAGATGGTTTTGATACAATAATATCAGATGTTACAACTAAGATCGGAATAAGACTGAGTTTATAACAAGGTAAAACGAAGTCGATGTGAATAGCGATGAACTCTAAAGTTTTCAGTGTGTTTCATCCTTCTTCTTTCATCCCCAACTAACTCCACGATCTCCGGGACTCTATCTTGACTTCATTTGACCGTGTCCTTGCATACAGGGTTTGTTCCTCGTAATGGGTCTTATGGGACTCGCCTGCTCGTACTTCAAGTTCATTTCGTTCTGGGTCTTACTTCGGCCCAAGCTTTTATTTTGTTGGGCCATAACTGAATCCAACAAGTATCATTTCAATTATTAACTATTTTGTCAACGAACAAAAAACATCTTAAATTGTAGGATTTTTTTAGTTAAGTTTTAAATGTTATAGTTTTTTTTGCAACAAACGGTTATTCTATTACTCAAGCTTAAGGTGGTTTGGATAACCAGACCGGAATAGAACAACAAAAATACAAGAGCTCTCTATGGAAAGATCTAGAAATCTTAGCTAATGAATCAGAAACCTCGTTTTGTGTTCTAGGAACATGGAAGATTTTGAAATGTGGGAAGCAAATCCGAAACTTCATGAGCTTTTCCAATTCCGTTGAGAAACTTGGTCATTCATGTGGATTTTTGAGCATCGCAATCATCTCCTTGCAGTCACTCCCAAAGCTCTGACATGGCGAATGTTGAAGTCTGTTCTCCATTACCCACTGCAGTGCTTCCAACTCTGAGTGCAGAGCAGACTCCACTCTATTAAAATTGCGCAATCCCAATAGCTGACTTTTTCCAAAACTATCATTCTAAACGCATCCACACCCGCTGAACTGAGCTGTAGCGGTCCATGAACCATCCACCATACACATGTTTCCCAGGCTTATGGCTTGGCTCTCAGCTTCTATATCACCTTGAGTTGGCAAAATAATTTGCTCATTGGCTTGGAACCATGCTTGACACTCGCTCTCTGCATATCAGGTTGGCTCCAATGGATCTCTGTCAACTCCCCTAAACCTCTTATCATTCTGAGCCTTCCAAATATACCAAATTAGCCAAGGATAAGGATCTGTGTCCAGTTCCGGTTCCATTATGTCAATCTTTCTCCAAAAGAGATAATCCATATTCGCATAAGTGCTCTGAAGTGGAAACATGGATGGGCTAGTAGGCGTTGATGATAAGGCCCAAACTTGCATTGTCAGTGGACACTGGAAAATTGCATGAGTAACTGTTTCTTCTGGTTGCCCGCATCGAGGAAACTGGTTATCACATCTCATATGTCTATGATTTAATGTACTTGTAATAGCAACATGACCGATTTGCCACATAAGATGACATATCTTTTGAGGTGCCTTGACCTTCCAGGCGTGTACTTGAAGTTTTGTGATAATAGGTTCAGAAACTTCAATGTCCTCCTCTTTATTAGTACATTTTGTGCCACCCAATAACCAGATTTGACTATGTACTGTCCATTCTTTGTATAGCTCCAGCAGTATGTGTTTCGATGATGTGTTGAACTTATAGTCATACTCCTTATGAGAGGTATGTCAGCAGCATCTATATAGTTCTCCAGCCGCCCAATGTCCCATGTATTTGTTTCTTGATTGATTAGATCGCTCACTCTCATGTTTGGATGCATAACACAGACTTTCACCTCATAGCTCGAATGTATCTTATGTCTGACTCCCAGCAAAAGTAAATCTCGCGACGCCGATGTATTATTCCATACATATGATGGGCTACTGACAGTGAGCTTACGCAAAAGGCGAGCTCAGTCTATAGTATCAGCCTCTCAAGACACGAGCGACCAAAGAATCTGGGTATTATACCAAACTCCATAATTGCTTTGCTAACAGCGCCAAATTAAACTCATGAATCATTCTGAACCCAATCCCTCATTTTTCTCTAGATAAGCATAGTTTATCCCATGTTGAAGAATGTATTCCTCGTTTTGGGGGGGGGGGGGGTGGGGGTTCGAACTCCACCAAAATTGTGCAATGTCACTAGCTAGATTTTCACACATCTCTAATGGAAGCAGGAAACATGACATTACATATGTTAGAAGGGCTAGCAGTATGAACTTAATCATAACTTCCTTGCCATATTTCGATAACCACCTTACTGTCCATCAATTTACTCTATTTCGTAGCTTGTCCTTTAGAAAAGCAAAAAGCTTGCACTTTGACCCACTGATGTCCTCTCGGATCCCTAAGTATGTACTCATCTTTCCTTCATTCTGAATCCCAAGTGTATATTTAATCTCTTGCCTAAACATCTTGACTGATTCTCTTACCAAAGAGTAAAGAGGATTTATTAAAATTAATGCATTGACATGAAGCTTATCCATATCTCCTGACCACTTTCATTACTTCTTCACATTCATGGGGTTCCGCCTTAAAAAATAACAGGCTATCATCAGCAAAGAGAAGGTGAGATACCGAGGGACACGCACGCATACTGCGCATACCCGTTATCATCCCATGATTTTTTTTCATGATTTAGAAAGCTAACGAGCGCTTCTGTGGATAGAATAAAAATGAAAGGGGACAGGGGATCCCCCTGCCGCATACCTCTCTCCGGGACTATATTCTCTCTTGGCTGGCCATTCATGAGGACCTTGTACTTAACCGATGTTACACATCGCATTATCCAGGTTATCCAGATTTTTGAAAAACTCATCTTTCTCATGAAAGCCTCGATGAAGGACAATTCCATCCTATCATACGCCTTACTCATGTCTGTTTTAATGGCCATTCTTTTGTTACGTCCACTCGGTTTAGTTCTTAAAGCATGAAACATCTCCTGAGCAATCATAATGTTATCAAAAATCTATTTCCCAGCAACAAAGGCTGATTGGGTTTCTGATATTCTATCTTGTAGGACCTTTTTTAACCTCTGACATAAGACATTAGAGATTATCTTGTAAATTATATTACATAAACTTATGGGACGTATCTGGCTCATCTGATCCGGCGTATCTACTTTCGGAATGAGACATATGTTTGGTATCATTTAGACCAGAGGGCAAAGTGCCTTCAAACATAAACTAATTAACAAAAGAGTTAAGTCATCATTTACAATGTCCCAAATATTTTGGTAGACTAGCGCAGTCATTCCATCTGGTCCTGGAGCTTTTTATGGATGCATCACAAAAACTACCACTTTGACCTCCCATTCAGATACCGTTGCGGTGAGATCATCATTGTTGGCTGTTGTAATCGTTGTAGTAACATCAGATAAAGCTTCCTCTACGTCTTCTGGATTTTATGATTAGAAAATATGTCTAAAATAACTTGTAGCGATGGCCACAATTCCTTCCTCGTCCTGAACAACATTGCCATGAGCGGCCAGTAGTTGTGTAATTTTGTTCCTCGCTCTTCTCTGCTTTGTGAGGTGTGGAAGAATTTTGTATTCATATCCCCTTCCCGTAACCAAAAAAAATGCACTTCTACTTCCATAACATTCCGCCTTAAGAGCGTCAAACAGTTCCTTTAAGGCTGCTGCAATCTCCTCAGTCGTGGCATCGTCATTGGAATATAACTGATCAACCTACTCTTTTAACTCCACCGCGATTCTCTCGGAATTCAAATTATGTTGCCTCTTCCAGTAGCATAGGGCTCTCCTAAAACTTGCAATATGCTCCATAATACTTGCATCAGGTGGAAGATCCGATGATTTCCACCCCTCAAGTATGACTTGCCTAAGCTCTTCATTGTCCAGCCATCTCTTATCAAATTGGAATTTTTTTTAATTCCTCGGTGGCTTAGTAAGAATGTCAGCTAGAATCGGACGTTGATCCGATCCCCATAGCCTCATATACTTCACCTTAGAATGAGGAAACTTCTCATGCCAGTCTTCCTTTCCAACAGCTCTGTCAAGACGGCATCTGACCGTTACTCGCCCTGCTCTTTTTCCAGTCCACGATAGCATGTTTCCTGTAAAAGGAAACTCTAGCATACCACAATCACTACGCATTTACCTGAAGGGTAAGAATGAACTGTTTGGGCGTTGCCTGCCATCTTCCTTCTCATCATGATAGGTAATTTCATTAAACTCACCTATCATAAAACATGATCCAATTCTTGTTGTTGAGAAATGTGTTAGACGTTCCTAGACTAAATCTCTACATTCTAAAACATGGTCTCCATACACAAACGTCATAAATACTTTTATTCCATCAATGACTGCCTCAACTTCAATCATTATGTTATTTGAAACTAAAAAATTTATTTGAAATTCATTCATAGAAAATAAAGCTAAACCTCCGCTGAGAGCAAGTGGCTCAACGGTAAACAAACAATCAAATCCTAGGTCGGCCTGAATGTTTTGCAACAGTAGCCTCCTATTCTTTGTCTCAGAAAGGAATACTAGTCTTGGGCGATGCCTCTGACACATCTCTGTAAGGCGTCGAACTGTGAGGTCACTCCTAATCCCTCGACAATTCCAACTGAGTGTCCTCATGGATGATTTGCAGGTGTTTTTTGGACCCCTTCAAACCATTATCCTTGCTTAAACTGCCTCTAACTTTTCTTAAGTCCTCATGTCGTTGGTGCTTGATCTTCTTAGTTTCCCCATATGAGGGAAGTTGCGAAGAGGAGCCATGTCGACTCCTTGGTGATCCCTTGCGAAGTAATTCAGTCTTAATTCCAAAGCCTGCTCCGAAACGAGCTCCAGTCCTCCGTGATTTTGCACTCCGTGAAAATGCACTCCTCGGCTTTCGGCCTTTTGAGCTTGTACTCCACCGGGACAGCCAGCGCAAGTGATTTCCCTGCATCCATCTCTTCCAATTCTTCTCCTAGTAGATCACAGTTCTGTCCATCCACGTCCATTCTCTCGTCGAGCTTATCATTCACCATATCGCTAGATCCATCTATGTCCATACCTTGCAAGGCACCAATAACCTTGTTCGGTTATGAGAAGGAAAGTTCAAAGCCTTCCCATTTGGAGAGAAAGTTAACAATCTTGCAACATTTTTATCGCGAATGGTGACATTAACTTCAGGAACGAGTGCATGGCTAGAGGGTGTAACGATCTTACTATCCTTTGGCTCTACTGAGTCCACTGGGTCAAGCGCTGAGGTGAGAGCAACTTGCAATCCTATAGCCACTGATTCCCCTGGACCAGTCATGCGATATGCAGCATCAGACCCACCCCCATTATGCGGTCTAGAGTGTTTTTCACGCAAGTCTATTTCTCACGCCATGTCTGAGAATTATAGCGCTCATACGGGTTATAACGTCGTCCATATCGTACCACATAAGCCAAAGCATCCTTTCGAGACACCTTAGAGTAACTCCCATCTCTGTCCGAGTAATGTCCACGATTGAGTACGTGCTCTTGACGGTGGTAGCTAGAGGACTTACCAACACCATTTCTTTCATTTCGACGAAAGGTGGAATGATACAGATCGGTCTGGTTTATACGATAGTCACGGTGATCATGATCGTTACGATGATTGTAGTCGAGCTGAGTAGTGTCATTCCGGAAAGTCTGACCACGACTGTTATGAGTGATGCGATCAAGACGATGGTCTTGGCCGGTAGTGACTCGCTTTGGTTCCTGACCAGAAGGGAGTTGGACGCGAGCAAAGACTCCATAATAGCCTGAAACATGCAAGTTTATTTTCTCCAATTTCACTGGGTAGTATGCTTCCTCGTGAGTCATTATGCCGCAGGAAGTACAATGTTTGAACAACCTCTCATAGTTAATCTTGGTTGTAACCTCTTCCCCATCACGAGATTGTACCTTTATAGAAAACACAAGAGGTTTCCTAGAGTCCACATCAATCAAGACCCATCCAGCTAACAAATCCACTGTGTCAATATGACCAATCTTCCCACCAATTTTTCTCAGGTTCTTGATTGTCCACAAATGTAGAGGGATACCTGTAATCTCTACCCAGAATGGGATCACCCATGGATAATCGTCATGGACAACAGGCTCCCAACGCACCAAGAGAAACATAGAAAAATTGTAGTGAAACGGTCCCTGGCTTAAGACAGTTTGGACGTCCTCTTCAGAAGTAAAATTGAAAAGAAATTTTTCATTCCCAAAGTCATTCGTTGTAGGCCTGTATTGCATCTCCCATTGAGTAAGCATGTATTTGATCAACTTCTCCATATTCTGCTTCTTTGGGTTGGGAATCTTTCCAATCATAGACATACGGTACTCTTGTATCGTGTGATCATCATTCTGATCCTCTAATAGGATCGGCTCATCCTCATCTTCAAGAATAATACCTTTCTCCTTATCATCGGCCTGAAAAGTAGATCTAGCGCGATTCATGGATCCCATACCAAGATATGGATCGTTTCTTAAAGCAGAAATATTGATGTAGCACGAAGATTGTTTGATTCAGATAATGAACAAAATTCCAATGGAGATCGTGATCTAAGAAACCTTCATTATCGTTCCTGAAGATTATGATTATGAACAGGTTTAGAAGATCCAAACAAGCGTAACAAGATAAGCTTTGATCGCAATTTCGTGAGAAAAAAGAAATCGACAAAGATCGATCTCTAAGGGACAAACCGCACCACCGCCAATCGACAAAGGTTCAGGCTGGCCTCCTCGTGTGATCTATCACTGAAGAATGTATAGATCTAGAAGGAAGGACTCGAATCAGTTGCAAGTCTCCTTGTCGCCATTCCTATTGCCGCAGCTAGGGTTTCTCCTTCAATTCACCATAGTGAGTTAATTTACATTTGTTCTAAATGTTATAGTTACATGTTTGTTTTTCGACATATCTAATTATTTTATTGTTTTAGGTCAATTCGTGAGTCATGCTACTAGACTAAGAACACTTTCATTAAATGTAACAATATGATACAATAAATTGAAAAGATTGTGAAACTATGAAAACTAGGATATGGTATCTTTTTCTTTTGTCAACTAGGATATGTCATCTAGACCGTAAAGAACTTTCAAGCAAGGTATGATGCTTGAAAAAAATTATAATAATTTGATAAAAAAAATTGTTTGGAATGCACCAGATAAATATATAAATAAAAGAGAGGGAAAATAGTTAATAAGGATGGAAGTTGAAAAAGAGAGAAGACATGTGGAGATCACATGGGATACTCTGCGCATTACTCTGCCCACCTCAATCCCCTAATCCGTTGGTCCTGTGAACAATACACATTTACCCATCTTTGGCTCCTGCATTTTAATCACCTAACCATTTCTCAATTTGCACCTTCTTTCTATTTTTAGAATTTTATATTTGTTTTGTGCCAAAAAAAAAAGAATTTATATTTGTTTGGCTTTAAAAAACTAACTAATACATTTTTAACTGTTAAATTAAACTTGTTTTGTCTGACATTCAGATGCATGAAAAGAAAATATCTTATTTAACAAATTTATTCTAAATCTAATGGAAAACAAAAAAAAATTAAAAATTCATTTAACTGGAAACAAATAATAGCAGCGGGTTGTTTCTGAACCTAATAAATATTGGGGAAAGGGGGGGGGGGTAAAATTCTACACCTAATACTTTCAGGATCATTAGAAATTTTGTTTCAAACGAACATAGGAATCAACATATAAATAAATGAGTAATCGATTAACGAATTAACAAATCTATATATGAAAATATATATCATCAGTTGGACCTTGGATTGGAGATCACCCATCGTTTGACTTTGATAATAGAAATAAAACAAACAAAAAGCTTACTTTTTTTACTTTGAGTTTTGTTCTTGTTCTTTCTGTGCACAAAAGAAGAGTTTTGTTCTTTATCTTTATCTTGATTAATTGATGTTGGCACATTTCTCATTTAGTTACTGACAATATGTCGTTATAAACTCTCACCTAACTAACAAAAATATCTCCAAAGCTCTGCTTTTTTTTTGTCACGACTCCAAAGCTCTGCTATAAATCCATATATATTAGGGGCGGTCCGGCGCGTTAAATTTTTGGTCCGAAAATTCTAACGTTTTTAATAATTTAGTTTTCTATCCAAAGTAGTTTTAAAATTGTATATAAATAAAGTGTTTCTTGTTTTGTAAGCAAAGGATATCAAAGGAGAGCATTGTTTTCTTTTCTATAAAGAAACTCTTGTAGTTTTTTGTTTTAATAAAAATATTCGCCCATCTTGGGCTAGGGAATTGTCTCCATAGGGGGTGAAGATATCTGTATAATATGTCACAACAAACGAATTGAAAACAGAATTTATTAACACCTTCAAT
>JABAYD010017468.1:0-15805 GCA_014822095.1 Diplotaxis tenuifolia
AGTCTAATATATAAAGAGATGTCCAACTCTAATAGTACGAGGCCTTTTGGGATGGAAACCAAAAGTAAATCCATGCGGGCTTGCCTATTAGGCCCAAAGTGGACAATATCGTACTAATAAGATAAGATAGAGTTGGATATGGGCCATCACAATCCCAACACTTTTGGACTGAAGCTTAACTTTGTAGACAAACAAATAAAATAACATAAAAAGTCTACGCTCCCGATATTTCCGGATTTTTCTAGAGCAAGAAGAAGAAACAAAGAAAGACTCCATCACTCGCTTCATACTCTTTCGTTCACATAAGCAGTGAGTAAGGATGACGTGCGCATGCAGCCATGCATACATGTCTTCTCATAATGCGACTCGTGTTTCCAGCAGATCAACGCACCCCACAAAACAAGGACCATTTATTTAAGTTATCTACACAAATACACAATCATTTCAAGGTTTATAGTTGCGGTGAATTCCAATTTAAGAACAAATTTGTAGAATCTAGACTTCAAATAACTCGATTGTAAAACTTAAATAATTCTCTTATTAATTTCTTGAAAAAAATAACTCAAAATTCAAGAATCAACTCACAATCTTTCTTAAAGAAAATACACTAAAAACCTTCAATTTTCACACAATCATAGAAGCTCATCTCACATCTCATGAGCTATACCACAATATAAACTTCCTAAAATCATTAGGATTAACATAATTAGATATTTCATATTCTCAGTAAGAGTTAATTTATTTCTCAAGTTTTCTATTCTCTTCAAGCTAATCTAACATTTTCCTTATTAAAGCTTAAACTCATCTTTCTATTCATGTACTATAATTAGTCGACTCACTTCTTCATCATGCTCTAATTCACTCAATCCATATTCAACACATTCTCTTATAATACTGTTTTTACATGTTGTACCGATTCTTTCAAGAAAATCCCTCACGTCTTCAGTGCTTGCCACGCTCTTGTCATCAACCGGGTCAACTTTATGACCATCGTCACTTTCTCCAACAATTGGTATCTCAAAAGTTGCATATATACTTATTGCAATTCCACAAGATTCTTTGGACTCTTTGCATATCTCGACTTAGCAACTTACATGTATCAAACTTTGTTGCACTCTCAAAAATCTTCACAAACTCCGTATCAGCACATATGAAATATGACAAAAGTTGACTTTTTTGAAGGAATGGAAAAGTCACACGAGACTTCAGTGGAACGTTTGATAAAGAGCACCCTCCACATATTGTATTTTTGTCAACCCATGAGAACATTATCATTTAAAGACGTGTCAAAAGCTTTGTCACTAAAGACAAGATTTATGGTGTTGGCAACTTCTTCACTATACATGTCTTCTGTTACCTCAAGTTGCACATCTTCTACCACGTGAAAATCAACTTCATTGACGTTGCCTTGAACCTGGCCATCGTTGACTCCATATTTAATATGATCATCCTCGTCATAAAGATCGTATATTGGAGGTCCATAGGTTTTGTCGTAGAGATCTTGAGCTTGCGAATAGTTCTCACCATACACGTTAAAAAGACTCCAAACCATGTATGCTAGCTTGAAAAATGTAAGACGCCAAGCAAGATCATATTTATGTTTTTCAACTTCTTTCAATTTCCTCTTTCATACAAGGTGATACCGGTTAGTTTCTGCCATTAGAGCTTCATCTGCGCGCAAGTCATCAACAACCATGACTAGAAGATTCTCCTTACGATACAATGACGGTTCCTTACACACTTTTATCCATGATCTCTTTGCCCTTTTTAACTGAGACTGTGACCATTCTGGTTCTTCATTACCATCGTCATGCCTCTCAACAAGCTCATCGTCATCATTCTCTTCTTCACCTATGTCTAATTCCTCTTGATTCATCAAGTTCTCACTCATACCTCGAGTATCTTGAGAGCTTTCTCTTGCTGCCTGAAAATCTTCAACTCCCTTTAAGCCACTACTGCCGAACTCTCTCAAGCCTTTAATAATAAACGTTCCAGAATCCCTAGAACTTTCTTTTCCCTCAGAATCTCTCCTTGTATAACCATTGTAACCAAGAATTCTAATCACCTCAACGTCTGATCTTGTTGCAATCCTATTAATTAAATAGGTAGCATATATCTCAGACTCTCCACATAGATAGCTAGGTACACTCATGTTGATCAAAATACTCTTAGTCATCTTTTCTATCGTTCTATTATGCCTTTCAACGAATCCTTTACGTAGAGGATAACAAACTGCAGTCAAGTGTCTCTTGATACCATGTTTATCGCAGTAGGTTTGGAGCGTATGAGACACAAAATCTCATTTGATATGTTTTGATCGTAGCTCTTATTTCTTGTCCAACAAGTATCTTGAATTTCTTGAATTTATCCAATGCATCCCTCTTCTTCTTCCTACAAAGATCTCTATGAATAAGCTCGAGAGTTTGCGTGGCTTGGAATGGGGTTGCTTGTGGGAAGTACTGCCTCGTCTGTTTATAAAGTAGACATGAGCACTTGAGCATAAAACCTCTAAAGTCACCTTGTACGAGCGATCTCTGGAATTGTTTCTTTTTACCACTAATTGTCCTAATCATTTGTAGATCATCAGTAGATTATCTTTAGTTTTACTTCACACCCAGCTTTTATGTCTTTGCCAAGACTCACAATGTTGTTCTTTAACTTAGGTATGTAGTACACATTGTTCCAGATCTTCTTCCTCCCATCCTTGAACGCAAGCCGTACAAAAACCCTTTCGTGAATCATCTCTTAGTCGCATCTTTCTCGTCATTGTTTTATCAAGATCAAGAAGGAATTCATGTTTTCCGCTCATGCTGATTGGCTTCACCTTTTGAATGTTCAGATACACCACCTTGTGCATATTCAACTCATTGGCTTCTTGAGTTTTTTCATCCTCTTTCTCAATGGCTTCTTGGAGTTTAAGCAATTTAAGCAATATATAATGATACTCTGATGCATAATGTTTGATCTTATCACATCAATAACACTGACATTGAGAAATTTCTCTTTCTTTATCACGTCCTTGCTTGTTTGAGCTGTACTGATAGGTACCGGATTGTCTACAATCTCTTCCTCTCTAGTTAGAGAGACCTTCTCGTCCTCTTCCTCTGCTACTACCATAATTCTCTCGATGGGTTTGTTGCGTGTCCGTGTTAGTGTACTCTAATCTGCCATGTTTATCTTGTTGTTCATTCTCCGCTTCACCTTTTCTCTTTTCATATGTGAGATGTGATGTTCTAATCCACTTCTTCGACTTGGGCCTGCTACAGAAGCAACGAGATTTTTCATGGGCCAGGCAATTTAAATGAAAGGCCAGTAAAGACAAGAGAAGTGAGTGTACGGTGGGGTGCATCACAGGGAATAAGTTTGTTATAACAAACTTACCTTATCTTTTCTTTAGTCTTCGTCTTCTTCGTGACGAGAGAGAGAGAGAGAGAGAGATTTAGTTCACCATTGTTGATCTCGAAAGCTTCTGTAAATCCTCGATCTAGTGGATTACCAGGCACCGACCTAAAGGAGACGTACCTCGTCGTTGTGATAGGGAACTCTAAAACTTTGTGTGTGACATTGCTTCTCCTTTACGTTTTCTCGTTCTTAATCTGTTGTTGAAGTGATCGAAGTCGCGAATCGATTACTATGACAATAACCTGAAGATCAAAGATTCACACAAGGATTAGAAGCAATTGTAGTTAGATCCGGTGTATTGAGAAATGATTCTTCTACAATTGGTATCAAAACTTCGCCAGAGGCAAAGGTTTGAAGAATCTGTGGCGAATCTCATCACCCGAATCAAGAATTATGTTTCGTCTAATCAGATCTACGGAGAATCACCATCAAAGACTCGAATTGAATATCGCAGGCTAATTCTAAACCCTATCTCTATTACTATATCTCAGTTGGTTGATCTAGTAGGTATTGTGAGTTGCTATCTTGTTATTTCAGGTAACAGGACGGTTGCAAAGGATTTAGCAAGATGGATCCAACTTGCGGAAAGTTTGAGATAGAGAAGTTTGATGGCAAAGGAGATTTCGGTCTTTGGAAGTTCAAGATGATGGCACAACTTGAGATACAAGGACTCTTATCAGCTCTACAGGAGGAAGAAGCATCAGTCTCAGATGCGGGCAAGCTAGAGGAAAGCACTGAAGTCAAGAAGGATATCAAGAAGGCAGAGAAAGACTTGAGAGTTCGAAGTCTTCTCAGTACAAGTCTAAGCAATGTTATCTTGAGGAAAATCATGAATGAGACAACGACCATTGGAATGTGGAAGGCATTGGAGAGAGACTATCAAACAAAGTCACTCCCTAACAGGATATACCTTAACAAGAAGTTCTCTTGTTTTAAGATGGAGGAAGAGAAGCCTATGGAGGAAAACTTTGACGTATTCCTAAAGCTTGTGGCAGACTTGGCAAGTATCAAGATCAACATATCAGACGAGGATAGGCTATCCAACTACTTTCAGGGTTGCCATTTGCGTATGATCCTTTGGTGCATACGTTGCAATATGGAACAGGGAAAGACACTCTCACGGTAAATGAAGTCATCACTGCAGCCTACTCTAAGGAAGCAGAGTTAAAGCAGAAGGGCTTGACAGTTAGATGAAAGCAATCAGAAGGGTTGCTCAGTGAATCAAGAGGGAGGTCTTCAAAAAGGAATGACTCTGGGAACTCGAAGCACTGGAACGGAAAATCTAAGAGCAGATCCAGGTGAAAGTCAAGAGGAAAATACACAGCAAAACCTGATAAAAACTGCTGGATTTATGGGAGTGATGATCATTGGAAAATGGATTGCCCAGAGAGAAAGAAGTCAGCTAACTACTCTAAACCAAATAATTCAGTTAATGTTGCTCTAAACCTACCAGGACCAGTCTCATTAACAGCAAGTCTAGTGGCATCAGGAAAAGAATGGGTGTTAGACTCAGGTTGCACTTTTCACATTACTCCAAGGAAGGATCTTTTGACTGATCTAGTGGAGTTTGAAGGAAAGAAGGTTATGATGGGGAACAACACTCATTGTGTAGTTTGTGGCATAGGAAAGATTACTATTGATAATGCAGATGGGACATCCGTCACCCTCAGTAACGTTCGGTACATACCAGATATGGGAAGAAACCTCATGTCATATGGGCAGCTGGAACAGTCAGGCTGCAGTTACGCCAGGAAAGGTTTCACAGTGACATTCTACAAAGCCGGAAAGCAAGTTCTAACCGGGAAGTATAACAACGGCTTATACTACTTACAAGGAAAGGTCAAAAAGGCAGAGCCTAACGTTGTAGGAGAAAGCGTTAACTACACAAGGAGATGGCATGCCAGACTTGCACATATGAACATCAGATCTATGGAGACATTAGCAAGAAAGGGCTACTTAAAGAGAGGTGAAGTTGGAAAGCTAGAGTTCTGTGAAGCATGTGCAATGGGGAAGGCACATAGACAAAAGTTTCCAAGAGCGAAGCGCACAACAAAGGCGGTCTTGGACTACATACACTCAGATCTTTGGGGATCACCAAACACTGTTTCGAGCTTATCAGGGGCTCAATACTTCCTAACTTTTACTGATGATTATTCTAGAAAAGTTTGGGTTTATTTCTTAAAATTTAAATCTGATGTGTTTAACTATTTCGCAGAGTGGAAAGCTCAAGTGGAAAATCAAATGAACAAGAAGATTAAAAGCTAGAGGACAGACAACGGCTTGGAGTTCTGTAATCAAAAATTTGATCAGCTCTACAATTATGCTGGAATAAGGAGGCACAAGACATGTCCCTACACGCCCCAGTAGAACGGAGTATCGGAGAGGATGAACAGATCTATAGTGGACAAAGTTAGATCGATGCTGAGTGAAACGGGTTTGGATGCAAGCTATTGGGCAGAAGCAGCTTCAACAGCTGTTTATGTCATCAACAGATCACCGTGTGCATCAATCAACTTTGAGATCCCTAAGGAGAGGTGGTCAAGTCATAAACCAGATTATGACTACATGAGGAGCTTTGGGTGTATTGCGTATGTGCATCAGGTGAGAGAAAAGACAAATCCTAGAGCTACAAAGGGCATTTTTCTGGGATATGCAGAAGGTACAAAAAGGTACATGGTCTGGTTATTGGAGGAGTGCAAGGTTGTCGTCAGCAAGGATGTGGTGTTCAATGAAGAAAGGTTCTTTAAGGATCTAGCCAAAGAGTCACAAGAAACAGAGATTAAAAATGTTCCTACAACAAAACTGAAGAAGGTTACATTCAGAAGTGTCTTGGAAGATGTATGTGACGGAGAAAGCTCAGATTTAGGTGGAGTTCCAGAGGAAACTCAGCCTATAGGACAGGGAAGCTCCGAGGTTGAACCAGAATCAGAAAATGAGGTCGAGTCAGATTCAGAGACAGTTGAAGAAGAAACATGAAATTTGGAAAACTACTTGTTGGCAAGAGACAGGGTAAGAAGAGTGATCAAACCACCAACCAAGTTCGAGGACGCAGATGTTGTTGCATATGCACTTGCGAGTGCAGAAGACATAGAAATCCAAGAGCCTAAAAGCTATCAGGAAGCAATGAAGAGCAAGGAACGGGAGTTATGGAATGAAGCTTCTGATGAAGAGATGGAGTCACTCGAGAAGAACCACACTTGGGATTATGTGGAGAGACCTAAGAATCACAAGGTCATAGGCTGTAGGTGGCTCTATAAACTCAAACCAGGGGTTCCAGGAGGAGAGCCACCACGGTACAAAGGAAGGCTGGTTGCAAAGGGATACACACAAATTGAAGGGGTTGACTACAACGAATTATTTGCACCACTAGTGAAACACATATCAATACGTCTACTTCTGTCAGCAGTAACTCATTTCGACTTAGAGCTGGAACAGTTAGACGTAAAGACAGCTTTTCTACATGGGGTGTTGAAAGAAAGAGTGTTAATGGAACATCTAGAGGGATATGTAAAGGAAGGCAAAGAGAATATGGTGTGTTTGCTCAGAAAGTCGTTATACGGGTAAAAGCAATCTCCTAGGGAATGGAATCATAGATTTCACACGTTCATGGTTAAACAAGACTTCGAGAGAAGTGAGTATGACCCGTGTGTTTACTTAAAGGGAATGAGTTCAGGAGGAATGGTCTATCTACTCTTGTATGTGGATGATATGCTTATTTCATCTAAGGAGATGAAGACAATACAGAAGCTCAAGGAATAGCTCAGTAGTGAATTTGAAATGAAGGACCTAGGATCGGGTCGAAGGATTCTAGGGATGGAAATTATCAGAGATAGATCAAAGGGGACATTGATCTTATCTCAGAGTGATTATCTAAGGAAAGTGCTAAAGGTATTTGGTATGATGGACTGCAGAGCAGTCAACACGCCCATGGGATCTCAGTTTAAACTACAGAACCTAACCGAAGCAGAGCAGAAGCAGCAAGCAATTGAAATGGAGGATGTACCGTATTCAAGTGCAGTAGGGAGCTTGATGTATGCCATGGTGGGTCTCAGCCTGATCTAGCGTATGCAGTGGGACTCTTCTGCAGATACATGACTAAACCTGGAGCAGAACATTGGTCAGCAGTCAAATGGATAATGAAGTATGTTAAAGGAGCAATGGAAGTGAACTTAACTTTCACGAAGGGCAAGGACTTCAAGATTTGTGGTTATTGTGACTCTGACTATGCTTCAGACCTCGACAGTAGTAGATCTACCACAGGTTACGTGTTTACGGTGGGAGGCAACACGGTCAGCTGGAGATCATGCCTGCAAAAGGTCGTTGCGTTGTCAACAACCGAAGCATAGTACATGGCATTGTCAGATTCGATTAAAGAGGGTATATGGCTCAAAGGGATCTGCAAGGAGCTAAAGCTAAGCGATGAAACTATGGAAGTTCATTGTGATTCACAAAGTGCGATCTACCTATCCAAGAACGACGTGTATAGAGAGAAGACTAAGCACATAAGGACAAAGTATCACTTCATAAGGGAAGGTAGAGATTCGGAGTGAGGACAAACGAATCGGAGTTCCAGGTCGGTGATAACTCAAGCTGGTTTGGTGTTTTGACGGTGGAAGATACGACACGACCGCGACGATTAAGCTGGAGCACAGATCGACGAAGTGCTCTCAGACATCAAGGTGGAGATTGTGAGATGTGATGTTCTTATCCACTTCTTTGACTTGGGCCTGCTACAGAAGCAAGGAGATTTGTCATGGGCCAGGCGATTTAAATGAAAGGCCCAGTAAGGAAAAGAGAAGTGAGTGTACGGTGGGGTGCATCACAGGGAATAAGTTTGTTATAACAAACTTATCTTATCTTTTCTTTAGTCTTCGTCTTCTTCGTGATGAGAGAGAGAGAGAGATTGAGTTCACCATTGTTGATCTCGAAAGCTTCTGTAAAACCTCGATCTAGTGGATTACCAGGCACCGACCTGAAGGAGACGTACCTCGTCATTGTGACAAGGAACTCTAAAACTTTGTGTGTGCCATTGCTTCTCCTTTACGTTTTCTCGTTCTTAATCTGTTGTTAAAGTGATAGAAGTCGCGAATCGATTACTATGACAATCACCTGAAGATCGAAAGATTCACACAAGGATTAGAAGCAATCGTAGTTAGATCCGGTGTATTGAGAAACAATTCTTCTACATCATAAGCTTTTAGCCTTCGACCACAGTCTTCAAATCTTGCATCAAGGACAATGTGTATGTATCTTTTCTTAGGTAAACTTTTCAAAAAATTCTTCACAGGTTTTGATTTTTCCATAGCTTCTCGAAGAGAATCTTTTTTGGATGTATATTCTGAAAGTCGTGCAACAAATTCGGTGACTGTGTCCGCATCCTTCATCTCAATTTTGTCAAATTTGGCTATTAGGGTTTGTAACCTAGCCTCTCTTACTTGTTCAGCTTCAGCATGTCTTGTTTTACTAGCGTCCCAAAACGTTTTTGTGGTGTCAGTTTGTAAGATTAACTTCTCTGGTACAGATTGGAACAACGACAAAGCAAACCCCATGAACTTCTTATCTTTTGTTTTAGTTCCGGACTCGGTGGCTTCCCAGGCCTTGTTCATGAACTCAACAATCTTCACTCGCATGTCCAACATAGTCTAATTAGAGGAGTTTGCCATCAAACCTTTTAGAAGAGAATTTAAGTTCCTTTGATTTTGTCTCAGATCCTCCTTCCTTCTCGTTGTCATCCATGGTTATTTTCTTCTCCAATTTTTTTTTAGTGATCTTCAAGTTTCTTCTCACGGTCTCACAATATAGTAAAGGTGTCACAAGAATCCAAGCTCTGATACCACATGTCGAATCTAGAATTCAAATAACTCGATTGTAAAACTCAAATAATAAGAGTAACTCTCTTATTAATCTCCTGAAAAAAATCACTCAAAATTCAAGAACTCAACTCATCACAGACTCTCTTAAGGAAAACTCATTCAAAAACCTTAAACTCTCCCACAATCACAAAGACTCATCTCACATCTTATGAGTTATACCACAACTTGGTATCTCCTTATATATAATTCTAAATCTCCTACACTCATTAGGATTAACATAATTAGATATTTCCTATTTTCAATAGGAGTTAACTTATTTCTCAAGTTTTCTATTCTCTTCAAGCTTAATCCAACAAAATTCGGTTGGCCCAGTTCAATAATCTAATTCAGATGGGTTTTTATCGATGAGCCTTTGCTATTATATGGAAATAAAGAGAAGCCTTTCGACAATACATAAAACAATCTAAGAAAAATAATCTAATAAAGTTATTTTTGTTAAGTTTAAATGAATGAAAATATAAATAAATAATTTATTAATTTAATTATTTTATATTAAAAATAAAATTATTTTGCAATACCTAAACCCGTGTAAATTAGTTATACTTATTTTTGAATTTGTTTCATTAATGAATTGAGTGTTTTAGCCAAATAATTCAAAATAAAATAAATAAAATGTTATTAAAAATTGGATCTAATTTTTATATTGTTTGGATAAAAAAATTAATTATTTTGTTATTTAAAACATATTTAATAATAGAATAAGGAATGAATTAGTAAAAAATTGGGGTTAGTTTAAATCTATAATAGACAAGTGTATTTAATTTAAAAACTTAAAAAATAGATTTTGTCAAAATTATTCAACTCTAGCATTATTAAATGATTTGTATGATTGGTAAAACGGCTAAAAGTTGGTGAATTTGTTGGATATTTATGACTAGTTGATTATAAGATACTACAACTGTTTAATAATTAATTACTAATATTAGCACATATAATGCTATAAAAATATCAAAAACATAATATTATGATAAAATATAATAATTATTAATATAATGTAAATAAAAATATATTACACTTAAAATAAAAGAAATGGAAATTATAATCTCAATAATTTTTTTAAAAACATTGTTTTATTAGAACTTTTAAGATATATTTTTTCTTAGTTTATACATGTGTGTATATTTATATATAATGATTCAAATTTTGTAGTGGATATTTGTAGTTTGTAGTTTTTACAATATAAATTATGATATTGCTAATGAACTTAAATTACAATAGTATATATATATATATATATATATATATATATTATTTATGTATTTATTTATAATAATTAGTCATGATATTTCAGTTTGGACATTTAACATCGAATTTAAAAATATGTTTAGAAGATAATTTTATAGCAAATACTAGCAGAAATCAACTTTCGATTTAAGAAGATCAAAATAGTTTGAAACAATTTACAGTATTTTGTGTGACTGCTGTAAAATGCCGAGCAACCAATCCAAAAACAGCGTTTGTAGGTTATAATGGAGAAATCAGTTAGACAATAAGTTTTCCCCTCCTTAATTTTACATAACTAATTCACTTTCAAACCGTTATCACAGTCAACCATAATTTACTTGTCTACTCAGTGACGGACTGACATTTCATTCTACCCTAATCTAATTTTAAAACTATGACATTTAGTATTTTGTCCACAATTATGAAATATTGATATGTAAAATAATTATTTTTTTCATAGAACAATGGAATCACATCAAGTGTTTATAACGATTATAAAAACAATATTTTTAGAACATAAAAATATAGTTTTTTGTTTTTATTTCTACAAAATCATTCATTAAACTAATGTAAATAAATTTTTATTCATACCAGTCTCAGTTAATAGCAAAATCAATCTTTTTTATGTCACATGTTAAATCACAAATAACTACTTATCAATTTTAATTTCAAAAAACTTCTTTAGTGACAGATATTAAAATATTCAACAATACATATTAAAAAAATATTTGTGTGTCATATAATTCTCCAATTTTCAAAAATATACTTTAATATGTTTTCTAATATTTTTAGAATTGATTCTCACAAAATTTAGTTCCAAAAACCAATTATTATTAGATTATATTATTTTAAATCATTCCCTACTTTCGAAATAACAACCTTGAAGAAGTTTCAAGATTCAAACAATATACTTTCAAATTATCATAACAAAAATATTTTCAATGTGTATATTCAACTATAAAACCTTATCAATTCTCTTTATCTATAAACATTAACACAAACTAGATTATGGAAATATAAAAAGAAAATTTAGTACTTTCCTATGATAATTAATATTATAAATTATTATAAAAGATAAAATTCATATATAAATAATAATATTTTTAAAAGTAACACTTTCTAGAATCATTCCTAAAAACTATCGTATTAGCTGATAAAAATCATAACAATATATCAATTATCACGTCTCCTTCAAATTATTATTGAATCCACTGGGTAAGGAACCGGGGAACATGGGCGGACCCAGGTTGCACGAAGATGTGGCACGTGCCACACCCTATAATTAATCAACTTCTGCGCATTAAATATTAGTTCTCATGTTGCTCTAATGGTTCTCAAGGTTTAAGTGTACCCCATCCTCCCCTGTTCGATCCCAACTGGGTTATTTTTTTGTATTTTTTTATTTTGTTTTAACACTTATTATCACATTTTCCTTTTTCATTCATTTTGCTACTTACCATTATTTTCGTTTTTTGTTACTTTTCTTTAATATACTTGTACCAAAATAATAAAAAAACCTTTTAAATTTCACTCTAACATTTCTTTTCTTTTAAAAAAAATCAGTACTTAGATTATAATAAATAAATGTTTTGTAATAAAAATATAAAGTGCTATATATAATTTTAATATTACTGAAAATGGAATATTTAAAATTATAAAAAAAATATTTATACCTGTTAAATGATTTATTTATAAATTTATGAAACAAAAATTTTAATGAATACGGTATTTTAAAATTTTACTAAATAAATATATATTGTGCCACATGCTAAATTGTTTTCTAGATCCGCCTCTGTCGAGGAACTCATTTTTTCAAAACAAATATACCACATTTTATATAATTATTTTTGAAAAATTACATGTGTTACAAAATTATCTTGCATGCAGCTAGCTATACTTTATTTAGTTGTTGGTTGTAATTAAAATTACAATACCAATTAGAAAAGGCACACACGTTAAAGTTCCTATGCATATTTTAAGTTAGTATCATGATCTCATTTTATTAAAATAATATATGGAACTTTGTAGAGTTTACATATTTATATAAAACATCTTAGTTTGCTATC
Organism: Diplotaxis tenuifolia; assembly: GCA_014822095.1. Lineage (NCBI taxonomy): Eukaryota > Viridiplantae > Streptophyta > Magnoliopsida > Brassicales > Brassicaceae > Diplotaxis > Diplotaxis tenuifolia. The sequence continues at coordinate 12,566 of JABAYD010017468.1, forward strand.
AAAGAAGTTCATGTGTCATAAAAGTAAACTAAAATGAGGAGCAGATACATATTCTTAGATTTTCCATGAACTTTAAAAATGTATAATATAAGTAAAATGAGAAATAACCACAGACCATATCAATAAAAGTATTCTAAATAAAAAGACACATAATTACATATATCATATATTGTTTAACTGAAAATATTTGTCGAATAATTTACTAGTGATAATCTTTTTTTAATGATTCTATACCAGCTTAATTAGAGCTAAAGTTACATGAATTTATTTTTATAGAAAAAATAAATTCTTGACTACAAAATTTTCACTAAAAATGGCATTAGGACATTGTCTTCAGCCTCATTGTCAATGTTATATCCATGTATAATATATTTAATATTATAATTATAGTTAAAATAGAATTATCATTTTATGTATTCAGAATAACTTACAATATGGTCAACTAATTGAGTTGGTCATTTATTTTAAATCTTGGAAACATCTTTGTTAACATTATTACACACAAAAAAAAACATTATAAAGGACTATGTATATGAACCATCATCAACAATCAACTCTACCTGATACCTAGTAAATAATAAAATTAATTTTGATTGTTAAAATATGATTTATAAAGTAGTTAAATAAATATATTTATATGAACCTTAGTGTTCTGGTTTTATCCGAATGTATTTTACATATAATTTTGTCTCCATATTTGTAAGTTTCTTACACAAATTTCAATTATTTTTGCATGACATTTAAATATATTTTTCTATTTAAGAGACAGTATTAAAATAATTAGTCTGTACCTTTTAAAACAATTATTATTTCTATGTTGGTAAAAATAATTATTTTTATATATGATTTACTTGTTTATTTTCTGAAAAGAATTTTAAAGAGACTAGATATCGTAATAAATATATGATTACTTATTTTGATATGATCATTTATAATATTTCTTTAAACTTCAGGGGGGGGGGGTTTATAAAACACCAACTTTTATTATATTAAACTAAGACAATAATAAAGTAAAATTAACGTGAGGACTTTTTGGATCAGTAAATAGTATTTTTGAAATTGAGGTGGTATTGAAATATAAACACTCTAGAATTCTATCAGTTCCTCAGTAAATTTTCTAAGCGTAGACTAAGATATAAAAATTACAGAGTTCTCCATGTTAATATGTGTTTCTTCAAAAAAAAATGAAAATTGTTTAAAAGTGAATCTCTACTTTTTTTAGTTGTGATTGTTGTTATTTTTTGGTTGTGATTTGTCAGTTCCAACAACTTCTTACACAGATGACTAAGAATTGCAATGGTTGAGACCCAAACATTGCAACGGTTTGCTAGTAGTTGCAATACACTAAAAGTTGCAATGGTTTACCACCAAATACCGCAATTACCAGAATTTGCAATGTTTCATCACCAAATTTGCACTGGTTCTTCACTAAAAAATATATTCACCAACAGTTGCAATTACTTTGTTACACATTTTGAAAACTTCTTTTTAAAAAAATCGATTTTTTAGGATGAAAAGATACATCACTATACAATTTAACAATTTCTTTTAAACCAATGCAATTCTTAAAATGAAAGTAATATTATTAAGATGAAAAGAATGCAGTTTTTGACAACATTATTTATAGAATGCAGTTTTTAAGATGAAAAGACACATTGAGGATGAATTACAACCTTTGACATTTATTTGGAGAAAATATGCATCTTTATACATGTTGGCAACTTTTTTTAAGAAATGCAATTTGTAGGATACAAAGACACATTCTAATACAGTTTCACAACTTCTTTTAAACCAATGTAATTCTGAAAATGAAAATACACATTTTTAATATGAATATATATATATATGTATGTATTTCTATATTTTGACAACCTTTTTAAAAGCAATGCAACTTTTAAGATGAAAAGACACTTTGTTACGATGCAAAGTTACAACATTAGACATTTGGAGATAATATGTAGCATTTTAACAACTTCTTTTAAATCAATGCAATTATTAAAATGAATATACCAATCTTAAGATGAAAAGATATATGCATATATATTTTTACAACATTTTTTAAGTAATGCTATTTTTACGGTGAAAAGACACATTATTATGTTGAAAATTTATAGCTATCCTACTATATATTAAATGAAATATCGCTTAAATGATTTTACTCAGGTGTCAATCATATATGAAGTTTAAGAATTTTTTATAACTTGATTGGTTGATGATTTCAATATTCATTTAGTTTAATCAAATCATAAAAAGGAAATCTTAGAAACAATTTGTGTTAGTTGCCAAATAATCCACATAATCTTATACATAAGCTTTTATAATACAGAGACATCACAAAAATCTATTATAATATATAATAATGGTAGCAATTATAAAAATCCTATAATACTTCATCATTTTTTATTAATATTTTATATAAACAAATTATATAAGTTAGTTTTTGTAAAAAAAGAATTAATAAAACAAACTATATTTATTTTTATTATAAATAAGTATAAAATAGCTTTATTTTCCTATATAAGTCATAATATACATATATAAGAAATTAGAATTTTGATTAAAAATATATTATAGTTTTTTAAAAAGATTAAAAAGATATTATAATAACTATTAATGAAAAATAAAATTAGTTAATATATTATTTGCATTAGTTTAAAATCATTTACGATGATTAATATATCATTTGTAAAAATTTTAAAATTCCTCTCAATTATTACGTTTCTAATAGTTTATAAAACATATAGAAATAGTTTATATTTATCTATAGGTTTTATAAAACAATTTATAGGTTTTCTAAATCATCAATAGTGAATATTGTATCATTAATAAGATTTTAGAAAACAAATTATAAATAATTACAAGAATGTTATAAATATTTATAAAATCATTTATAAGGAATAATATGTCATTTATAGGCATTTAGAAAGTAAATTTATAATGATTTAGAAATTAATTCAAATTAAAAACCATCGTTAAGTATTTATAAAATAATTTCTAAAAAGCTTAAATCATAATAGATAAAAAGATTTTCTTGAATTATAAATAACTCATTACAATTTATGAAACTATTTGTAAGGATTTTAAAAATTCTGAAAATTATTTATTAAAATTAAAATTTCAAAAAATATTATAATTGTTATGAACCGACTGGTTCAGATGGATGTTTAACCATAGATTGTAGTAGGTTTTTACTTATTAGTCTTTGGTCCATTAGTAGCCCATCATGTGATTGACCCATTA
>JABAYD010017473.1:0-15017 GCA_014822095.1 Diplotaxis tenuifolia
TTCGATCGATTCAGGGGAGTGTTGGATCAGACCGTCGGCGAAGGGACTCACTTCCTGATCCCGATTCTCCAGAGGCCTCACATCTTCGACATCCGCACTAAGCCACACACCTTCTCCTCCATCTCTGGTACTAAGGATCTCCAGATGGTTAATCTCACCCTCCGTGTTCTCTCTCGCCCTGAGGTATTTGCTCTTCCCTTGTCGATTTATTGTTATTCGATTGTAGAGATTGTGTTTGATTTCGTCTATACAAGATTTAGGGTTTAGGATCATTTGACTATTGAGATTGTGTATTTGATTTCGTCGATACTAGATCTAGGGTTTAGGATGATTTGGGGTTTAATGTTTAGAATGATTCTGAAATTGAAAATGAAGAGTTTAATGTGGTTGTTTGGTTGTTAGAGTTTAAGGTTAGGGTTTAGAATCATTCTGAAATTTCAAATGAGATTTTGAAGAGTTTAAGGTTGTATGATTGTTAGTGTTTAGTTAGGGTTTAGAATCATATCTGACATTTTAAACGATATTTTTGAAGAGTTTAACGTGTTTATTTGGTTATTTGATTGTTACTGTTTATGGTTCAGAATCATTCTGAAATTTCAAATGAGATTTTGAAGAACTTAACGTGTTTATTTGGTTATTTGATTGTTAGTGTTTAGGGTTCAGAATCATTCTGAATTTTCAAATGAGATTTTGAAGAGTTTAACTGTTTAGTTTGTTATTTGATTGTTAGTGTTTAGGGTTTAGAATCATTCTGACATTTCAAATGAGATTTTGAAGAGTTTAACACGTTGATCTGTTTATTTAAATATGGAGGTTTCTCGTCTTCCGACTATATTCCAAACTTTGGGTCTGGAATACGACGAGAAGGTTCTTCCTTCCATTGGAAACGAAGTCTTAAAGGCTGTGGTGGCTCAATTCAACGCTGATCAGCTCCTCACGGAGCGTCCTCAAGTGTCAGCACTTGTTCGTGACTCTCTCATCAAACGTGCAAGGGACTTCAACATCGAGCTCGACGATGTGGCCATCACTCATTTGTCGTACGGATTGGAGTTCTCGAAGGCAGTGGAGGCGAAGCAAGTGGCTCAGCAGGAAGCCGAGAGGTCTAAGTTTGTGGTGATGAAGGCTGATCAGGAGAGGAGAGCAGCGGTTATTAGAGCTGAAGGTGAGAGTGAAGCTGCTCAGTTGATATCTGATGCAACGGCTAAAGCTGGAATGGGATTGATCGAGCTCAGGAGGATTGAGGCTTCCAGGGAGGTTGCGGCTACACTGGCTAGGTCTCCGAACGTGGCTTACTTGCCCGGTGGACAGAGCATGCTCTTTAACCTGAACGCTGGTCGTTGAATAAGCAATTGGTAATGTACCTTTAAAACTCTTGACTCCTTTGAATACGGGAGAATAATGGATTTTGGAATGAAACCACCTAGGGAGTTTAGAGTTTGGTTATCTATATCAAACTAGTATCAGTTTTGCTTCTGTTTGATTCGGTTTTGGATGAGAAAATGTAGGATAATTGAGGAGAAAATCGTTCATTTTAGTTTGCATAATTGAATAAATTTTTGGTATATAATCAAGTAAACTTTATACTGTGTAATGAGTTTACTATCCACTTAAGTTGAGCCAAGTTCAGTTACTGTTTGGTTTGATAACAAAGTTCTGTTTCGATTTGGTTTGGTATTGATGTTCTGCTTTATATTGGTACATATCAGGATTTGTCTGGGTGACTTCTTTGGCCTTGTTGTATTTGCAGGTGAGGAGAGGAGAGCTTAGGTGACAAAAGAGCAATGGAGTTGTGAATTTGAACGGTGATGGTCTTTTCTTTCTGATAAACAATGTGAAAAGAGAAACTTTGGTTGCTATTGATGAGAGCCTTTTAGGTTATTTCCTTTTGAATCTGAAAAACGTTTTTATGACATTGTCCCCTCTCTCCCTTGTATGGATTTGTCTAGCTTTGTTTTCTTACTGCAATTGCTACTGCAGTTGTTTCTGCAATAATATACTCAACAGATTGATTTTTAACCTAAAGGCTTCATAGCTCTTTATTCTTCCACGAGGAAGATGCCCGCAAAGACAGTTAGTCACAGATAAAAGGGTTTAGAGAGAAAGGGAATGAAACAATTCAATAAATATGAGATTTCGAGAGGAGAATTCATGTCTTTTCAAGTTGCAAGGGGAGATTACATGTCCTTTTGTCGGAAGGAACTGTGTTTCTTTGAAGTTGTAAACTATAATAAAATGCAGGCGGCGGTTTAGTCAATAGATTGCATGACCTATTCTGATGTATGTAAGCACATCGGAGTAATGACTCTAACCTTTGAGTTACTTACCAATCCTGGAGTTGTGAAAGCAAAAAAAAAGAACAACTGGCTTCGCCCGGACTCGAACCGGAGACCTTCAGTGTGTTAGACTGACGTGATAACCAACTACACCACGAAACCACGTTGCAAATCGAGAGCCGCTGCTAAATTATGTTACAACTATAAGTAAATAATTTAATCTGAATTCAGTTATACGTTTTAATTCCTTAAGTCTAATCTTTTTAGATTTGGTAATAGATATGTTCGTTATTACATAATTTCATATTCATCATAACCACCATTTCATTCCACAAACCCCAATGGTGACAAAGTTGTGAAGTTCTAGGAAAACAAAAGAAAATACAAATGGGGGCAAAGCTCTTCTCATGTACATTCCACAAAGCTCTCGTCTTTGTCTTCTCTCCATGTGTCTGCTCCTTTAAGGGAGTTGCAGGATCAAGCCTAGCTAAGATCTTAAGCTGCATCACAAGAATACAAAAACCCCTTCTCTGAGTCTTGTTATGTTTCCTTCTTCCTCCTAATGCAGCTCCTCTCATCCACTTCGGTTGATACTCTCTTAAACATTCTTCACTTGTAAACTCATGTGTGTTTGACTTCAAACCAACTCTTGTAACTCGTTAGACCTCTTCTGATAACAGATCACACAGCTGAACGCAAAACAAAACGGCTTGTGTTCACAATCATTTAAGCAACTCCCACAGTCGTGGCAGCGTTCTATGCAGACTACGCAAGCTCTGCACGACTGTTTAGGACAAGGATGATCCTTCAGTGGACATGTCTCTGATGCACAATCAAACACCAGACTTGGTTTCTCGCACCATGGACATATCTCAAGGTCAGTACCTCCATCGTCCTCTAATGAGAATTCTGACCTACATGATGTATACAATCTTTGCCTCTTCGGTTTCGGACCCGCTTTACCATTTGCCCCAAGTAACAAGTTCAACTCATTAAATTGCTCCCTTGTGAAGTACAATGCACCTCCAGTGATAAGGCTGTTGACTCCAAGTTGGTTTGAGGATTTCAAGTCCCTTAAGATGGATAATACTCCTACTGTGCTTAGTCTATGACAACCAGATACACTTAGCTGCAAATATATAGTTGAAAGAATAACCGTGTTAGTAAGCTTAAAAGACTTTCATAAAATCTAGTATTAGAACCAAAGAACATGTAAAGATAAATGCAGTATGCAGAGACTCAGAGTTGAAAACATACACAGCTACACAAAAGCCAATCAGAATCATAACATCTAAATACAGATTTGTTCTATTATATTATAACTTGTAAGCTAAATATTATGTAGGTTCTGTCAAAGTTAGTAGAAGCATGTGTATAGCAACAAGTTCTCAAAGGGGACTTCAAAAAACTTTATCCATCAACCACATAATATATGACATCATAATAATCTATATGGTCAAAAGCATGAAAAAAACTAACCTTTGTGAGACGAGGATTGCTTGCAAGCACTTGCATCAATCCATCATCAGTAATACTAACACATCCTCCAAGATTCAAACACTGAAGATGACCTTGAGCGCGGCGTGTTAGCTTCAGAAGAGAATCATCAGTTACTCTGTACTTAAGAGGAGAATCACTAAGGTCAATGGTTCTCCAGAAAGAAGACTCTTTTCTAACAGAGTCACGCAGTGACCTGCAAACCCCTTCAACTGCAAGAATGTCACTCATCTCTAGATACGAAAGAACCAGATCAAACGCATTATGAGGTTCTTCACCACCATCAAGAAGATGAGTGTCAGACTCTGATGCTATATCCTTCAGAGTCGATCTAACTTTCATACAAAAGGGATCTTCAGGCAAAGTGGCTTCTTCACCTAATCCCTCCAAGACCGCACTAAAGCAACCCAGGCTGCTCTGGATTGGCTCATCATGAGACTGTGATGATACTAAACCAACCTGAGTCTCATGAAACCACCAATCAGAGATGGAGTTGAGAGTGGATCTAATATTCATACAGAAAGGATCCTCAGGCAAATCAGTAAACACATTGATTTCTTCCAACAAGCCATTGAACAAAGTGTTACTTTGTTGCCACATCAAAGAGCCATTATCATTATTAACACTATTGTAAATCATCTGATGATAATCAGAAAACGACATTGTATTGAGGAAATCGTCTTCTTCCCCAAACCCACCGAAATTACCAAAACCCCCTTCGAATCTTCCCTTTTGAGTACCCCAAGCGGTGGCATAAGAACCTCCAAGCTCGTCGCAACTAATCTCCATCTCGAAAACCAAGTTATGATAATATTCTTAAAGCTCAATAACGGATCTGATCAAAGGAAAGAGGATTTAAGCTATTGAAATCTCAAGAAGAGATCGGAAAGAGTAGTAGAAGAAGAGCAACTGATTTGACAAAAGAATCTAAAATAGATCCAATGGTTAAAAATAGAAGGAACGGTTTGGGAATGAAGGAATGATAACGAAGCATGCGTGGTCGTTAATCTAACCAATGGGATCGCAATTTCAGCGGGATGAGAGAGAGAGAGAGAGAGAAAGGATTCAGCGGAAGAAGAAGAAGATCGAATCATAGAGAGAGGGAGTAGGGCTTGTGGTTGTTGCGAATTTGGCGCGTGTCTAACTGTATCCTTTCTTATTAAAATCAATTAAAACATTATCTTTTCGTCTCTACTATATGATGATCCATATTTAATTAATTTGACATTAAAAATTAAAATTTATATTTTTTTTTTACTTTGAATTTAGTCAGATTGTGTGTACCCAGTTCTTGTATAAAACTAAACTCTTGTTTGTTAGTTAAAAACAATGTTCTTCATTATATTTCAAATTAGTATGATTACAAGACTAGCTAGTAAATGGATTCAATCAAATTGATCAAATGAATTTTCTGGTGATCAAAACAATTTTTTTTTTTGGTTGAAGAAAAACAATTAAGTTTCTAACAAATCAAAAAGATAAAAATAAGGAAAATTTTATTTCTTTAGCATAAGTTTAAGCCAATATACAAATATAAATTTGGTGATTGAAACACCCAAAAACCTATTCTTTAATAGTGTGTTCTTACATATGTTAGTGATGCTAATACACAAAACTTGATGATGAATGAAGATTAAGGCTCCATTGAAAAAAACAGTTCTCTTAATTTAATACTATTACAAAGCCTCTTTGGAATATGAGTAATAAACACAAGATAAGCGATGTCCTAGTGAAGATCACTAGTAGTCTAGTATACATAAGATTCACTTGCATGCTCACTGAGGAGATTTTTATTCAGGAAGGAAACAAGAAAAAAAAACAGAGAAGCTCTTATTTTGTGTGGCAGTCATTACCATCTCCTTGTTTCCTACAGTTTATTACAGCGTAGGGGGGATCCAAATGTAGCCATGGGTCTGCAAATAACCAGCTTTCTCTAGTAACTGATCTGCTTCCTTTGGTCCTCGGCTTCCTGGTTTGTATGGGATCGATTTCACTTCTCCGTTTCCTATCCTGTGAAGCAGTGGAGTGAAGATTTCCCAAGCTGCCTGTTTTTTTTTTTGTGATTCATCACAAACATATCTATGTTATAAAAGACTCTCAGATGAGACAGTGGAAGTTCAAAAATCAACTTGAGTTGGGTTCTTGAAAATCTACCTTTAGTTCGTCTCTGCGTACAAAGTGTTGTTGGTCACCTTTAATTCTGCGAGGAGATTCATAATATGGTCAATGAAGATTTCAAAATACAGAACTATTGTGTTACTATGTGATTTAGATTCATACGTGTCAAGAATTAGGCGCTCGTAAGCCTCTGGAATCGAGACACCTTGGTAGCGTTGCTTGTACGATAAGTCTAGTTCACTCTGCACGGTTTGCATCTCCAGACCTGGTTGCTTCACCTGCGCAACAAATCCCAAAAAGTTCAGATCACTATCAATTGAATAGTTTTCTTTACCAGTGTCACCAAGATACGTTCATATAGATAGGTTGCATCACATATTTAGCTTATGAACAAAAGTAAATCTCTTTGGTTCTTTAAGGACTTACAGTTAGCTTCATGTACATGGCCTCTGAAGGTTGCAAGCGTATAACAAACTCGTTCCTCCCTTGCTTTTGACCTGTTAGCATCGCATGAGAGTTTATAACAACAAACGTTTTGGCATCTGAGAAGCTTTCAGTTTGGTGTTGAAACATACATTTGAATATGTCACCAGGAACATCCTTAAACTGAATGCGAATATCTGCCTTCTTTGAACTCATTGCCTTTCCAGCTTTCAGTATAAAGGGAACACCTGAAAATACCAAATCAATCCACAAAGTCATTAACCACTACTAATAGAAAGAGATTCTAAACATAGAGAGGTATAACACGAGTATACCTTCCCATCTTTCATTGTCTATGCGGAGAATTGTTGTGGCAAAGGTTGGAGTGTTCGAGTCATTTGGAACAGTTGGATCATCTCTATAACCTTCGTATTGTCCAAGAACCACCTCTTCATCTTTTATAGGTCTCACTGATTGAAGAACCTAAGGTTCATTATGAAATAAAAAAACACTCAATTTGTATTAAATGGTTCAAAAATTCATTCGAATGACCAAAAACGTGACTGAGAATAATTGTAATCACCTTCACTTTCTCATCACGGATGTGCTCAGGTTTAAGAGAGATTGGTTTCTCCATGGCAACAAGGCAAAGAACCTGAAGTTACAGTAAAACATAGTTTAATATCTAAAAGTATTTGTAGTTATAGAGAAAACTCCAAGCACTTGAATTACTTGCCTGGAGCAAGTGGTTTTGTATAATATCACGAATGATTCTGACAATAGAAAATTACACAACTCATTAGACTGCAATAATATCATTGCCTCATGCACATCATATTCAAAGGAAACACTGAGAGAAGTTTACCCGTATTCATCAAAGTATCCACCACGGCCTTCTGTTCCAAAATCCTCCCTGAATACAATCTGCATAAAGGAAACTAGATTTCTATGTACTAAACTCTAAACAAATGTTTGTAGATCTCTGTGTTTTAGTGATCAGTCTCTAACCTGCACGTTAGCTATGTTGTCACGGTTCCATAGCGGCAAAAAGAACCGGTTAGCAAACCGGAGGACCAGCTGCAAATAATGCATGTGTTATAGACAATCATTGCCTTGTCTAAATAAATAAATAGGTGTTAATGTTACCATGTTTTGGACTAGTTCTTTTCCAAGGTAGTGATCAATACGATAAATCTGAGGTTCATCAAACAATGCTCCAATCTGAGAACTAAGTTGCTCAGCAGATTCCAAGTCCTTTCCAAATGGCTTCTCAACAACGATACGTGTCCATCCACCAACATCAGCTGTAAGATTTGTGCAAGTTAAATACCGTTTTTCACTAATGATGTTGGTTAAGTTTAGTAGCAACTCACATTTGTTAGTGCACCATGCCTTGATCATCTTGCATACTGGAGGGTATACAGAAGGAGGGAGTGCAAGATAAAACAATCTCCTGGAAGATCCTTCAGATGTCTTTTTCGAGATCTCGTGCTCGGAGATCGCCTTGTCTAACCTTTTGAACCCGTCCTCAGAATCATAGGGGCCACTCACATACTTAATCTACAAATTTTTGAGCCAGCAATTGTGTTTTCAGTAACACAAAGAAAAAAAAATGAATTCTCTAATGGACTAACCAGTTGTAGAAACTTGGACAAAACTTCTGCTTTCTCAGATGCATTCTTTTCATCAACAAGATATCTATATAATAATATAAGCATTCATTCACCAAGAGATGCATCAGAGAAGACAACTCAAAAGAAAATTGCAACAAGAAGACGATCTAACCCACGGATCTTGTCTCTAAGATCCTGATCAGAGATCTTAGTCCTTGCATATCCAAAGATGTGAACTTCATCTGGATTAAGAAAGCCCTGCGCTCATATAACCAAAGAAACAATAAAAAAAACAGTTGGGTGATGAAACAAATGAAACAAGTGTGAGATTTAATCCTTAGTTAAGAACCTGGTGGAAGAGATTGAAAAGAGCAGGAAAAGTCTTCTTCTTGGCGAGATCACCAGAGGCACCAAGAACTATGATGGAGAGGCTCCCAGTTTCAGAGACTGGACCGTACTCTTTCACAAACGAATCGTTCCTCAAACTAGACCTCTTCTCAACGTGCCACTGTCCAGAATCCATCTTTCACAGAAGCAAGAACGTGACACAAGAACACACAAAACCTGCAACCAAAATAACCACTGGTATTCTTGAACAATACACTGAAAATAATCAAAACCCGAATAAACGATAATAAAGTAATTGCATGGATCAGATTTCGTCGAGAGTCAAACAGAATCAAACAACAAGCAAAGACAAGAAGAGATCTCAACCTGCGACTAAAGATGTTAGGTGTCGGCGAGAATAGACGGATGTTTAGACGTTTCAAGAGTTGTTATATCTGATGGTGGAGACAGTATGAGCACGATTGTTCGTACGCTCTGTAATAAATTAAGAAAGGAATACTAATAATTACGTAAAACCACTAAAGAGAATAAAAATAAATTAATTGGGAATGAAAAGGGTAATTATATTATACTTGAGAATTTAGAGTGGTAGTGGTTGAGCTTGAGCATCCATGATCCGACCATGATTATATGCTGAAATATCGTATGAATAGAAAAGTCAACAAGATGTAAGAAGAAAAGTCAATATGATCATGCCGAGATATGTACATCATCCAAGCATACACATGACGATAGGAGAATCTACAGAACACATTTATTTACTTTATAATTTCAACTTGAGCAAGATAGGAGAATCTACAGAAAGAAATGCTATATCAATTATGATTGTTCGCCACGACACCACCTTCAGGCCTATAAGATCCAAACGAGCCGAGCGTTATAAAATCCATACCGTCACAATAAGATTTGCTACTGTGAAACTAATACACTAGGGACTGTCGCATTTCAACGGTAACATGCTTCTTCTCCTCTATGTCAACAATGTTTAATCACATTTTAAACCACCTAGGCTTCGTGGTCTTCTTCTCCGTGGGTTTAAGCTCTTGGTAAACAGGTACAGGACCAGTATCGGTGGAGGTTGGCTCTGAAGATGGGTCGACTAGTTCCTCTTCTTTGGTCACGATCTCAACATCTTTCAGAGACAAGATCGCTTCGTTCAGATAAGGAGTTGAAATGGCAGCATCATCTGCGAAAGACCATTTAGGGATATATATATAAATATAAGTTCAGAGCTCAATTTATCTTCCAACAAACACTTATTAAAGTAGTAAGCATAGCTTATATTTTCAGGATTCAAGCTAATAGACCAACATAGAAACTATCTGACACACCTGACTTAACCAACCAGGCTTCTAAGATTATTGTTCCCTGTATTCAGTGAGCGAATTCTAGGCTAAGTTTGCATGCTTTTTCTGAAAAATCCACAGGGATAGTTTTGGTTTCTCACACAAATCTCACTTACTCTAGTACATATTGCAATGCCATATCAATTTCACAGAGAAAGAAGAAGTGTTTAGAATCATGTGAAGGTGTGTGTTAACACAAACTAACCTTTTGGTTGATCATTTGCAAAGAAGACAATTGGTCCAGCACAAACCCAGCAGAGTAGAAGTCTTGTGAGAAATCCTTGATCTGCTTCTTGGGAGGAGTTGTGTCTGCAAAAAAAATAAGTACTATCTCATAAGGTTTCTTTTATGTTGAGAATTACACAAGTAGAAAGGAACTTCAGGGTGGGCAAGTGCTCTTTTGAGAAGATCAATCAAAGATTGGATCTTTTCAGAGGGATGAAATGTTGCCTCCAATGTGTGATTATCAGGAAAACGAACCCGGATCACAGCCTAGATAGTATCAAATATCTTAATGGTCGGTCAGTGTGCTAAAACTACTTTAACAAGCATGGAACAAGCTTAACACGCCACCTTAGTGAGCTTAGCTCGACGAGCTGCTTCTTCTGCTTCCCGGAGTTTCCTCGTCTTCAAAGATTTATCTAATTCACAAGTTAAGCATATAAGTAAACAAACAATATGCTGAAGTTTCATCAGATTCCTCAGAGAAGATCTTTACCTTCTTTCTTAGTTGCCGCCACAAGACGGTGATTATCTGAATTCATCAGATTCCTCTTCTGTCAACAACAATCACAACAAGAAAATAAACATCAATCCGAAATCAAGAGAAAGATCCAATGCAATGTTAGCTAGAGTCCGAGATCATTTCTCTGAGTTTACCACTTACCAGCACCACAAGCTTGACTTGGCTTCAGAGAAACACTCGAAAACACGAATCTCTCGCCCATCTTTTGCTCGCATCTCAGCAATTCTAGCCTGGTTTTGTGAAATCAATCGAATAAGCATCAAATTCGACACCACGAAAAAGCAAAGAGCGAAATCAAATGATAGCGAGCGAGGGATAGGAAGCAAGCTTCACCTGACCTGGGGGAAGCTTCCATGGGATTGATTGATTGATTATCGAGAGTCTTCTCCGTTTCAACGTCAGTGGAGCATATTTTTTAGGAGATTCCAGTTTAACCCCTAGGTTTTGTTACTTACTTACAAAGCCCCCTCCCTCCCTATTGTTACACAGTGATGATATATTTGTATCTACGATATTTGCTACTTGAAACTCTGTCTTCTAAACAACATATCACGTTGAGTTCAGGTGTAGACAGACACTAGTGCATTAAAATGTTTTGTAAACACAATGAAAAGAGTTGACGATGTTAAGTTGTGTGGGAGTTTTATTACTTAAAAAGAGAGAGAATGATCAGCAAGATACAACCACAAAGCTCATCTACTTGGGAGTACTTGCAAAAGAGTTTTCATTCAGGTGCCAATATTTGGCAACAGGCCACAACAATACAAAAAAAGGAAAAGAAAAATCAAAAGGTTTTGTGAAGATTATTAACTTCAAACTTTAAAAGGGTGATGCAAGAATGCATAAAAGGAGATGTTCAACGCTGAAGTTGCTTGATGTGTGCGATCTGTTTGCCAGGGTTCAAACCCTTTGGACAGGCACGAGCACAGTTCAATATTGTATGGCAACGGTATAGCTTGAACTCGTCGTCAATAGCTTCAAGCCTTTCCTTCGTGTACTCGTCACGACTGTCACTTATCCACCTGCACAATGTGAACTTGAGATTCATTCATCAAGTTGAATGATAAAAATAAATCGACGTTCTAGTGGACATTATTATATACAACAACAACAACACCTTAGAGACGCATGAGGTGTCTCAACGAATACCAACAAGTTGAGAGTTAAATTCTATATCTCATCCTTCTCTTAATAGGGTTTCTTCCTACTGATTCAAGCCCCTTTTACTAGGTTGAGGAGCCTCAAGATCTTTCGATTTCAAACTTAACTAAAAGATGAGAGAATCACCAACTGAACTTCTAGAGATCTTTTCCGATGCTCTAATGCTAATGAACAAGTAAGATAACAGCTATATCTACCAACTCCGTTAAAATCAACTTCCCAAACAAAAACAGCTATTGAACCACGTAAGCCGAATCAATGCAGCTAACAACAAGATAAATCAATCTTCAACCATTCATGCAAATTTTGAAAGCAGATTCTAAAAATTGAAGATTCCTAGCCTTCCAATTCAACTACCAGTTCTAAAACTCACCTGTTCGCATGCAGCAAAGCGGCAGGGCCAAGGTAAGACTCAGGGTTCCACCAATAACTAGGACACGACGTACTACAACAAGCACAAAGAATACACTCATACATCCCATCAAGCTTCGCCCTATCCTTCTTACTCTGCAGAATCTCCTTCCCAGGCTCAGACGGTGGATTCTTCCTCTTCAGCCACGGCTCAATACTCTTATACTGATTGTAAAAATTCGTCATATCCACCACCAGATCCTTTATCACAAACATGTGCGGCAGGGGCGTGATCGTCGTCTCCTTCCCCCCGTCCCCTTCGATCTTCGTCAGACACGCGAGCCCGTTGCACCCGTCGATGTTCATCGCGCACGAGCCGCAGATCCCTTCGCGGCAGGATCGGCGGAAGGTCAGCGACGGATCCATCTCGTTTTTGATCTTGATCAGAGCGTCGAGAACCATCGGGCCACAGTCCTTGAGATCGATCTGGTAGTCTTGGAGCTGGGGTTTGCTAGGGTTATCGGGATTCCATCGGTAGATCTGGAACGTCTTTAGGGAGGAGGAGGAAGGTTTTGATTCCGTTGCGGAGGATGTGCATCGCGACGGGATTAGCCTCGCCGCCGTTGCGGTTAGTGTCGACGGTTTGGTTCTGACTAATCTTCCGATTAAACCGGACGCCATTTTCGTGGGAGAGGCGGAGAGATTGAAAATGTAATTATTTATTTTATTTTATTAATAACGCGAATAAATATATATATATATATATATGCAGACGAGATTGTCTACGTGTGCGTGTTTGTAGATGTGCGGCTCCAGGTTTATCTACGTAGAAGAGCCGTAGATCATTTGGGCAAGTGAGGGTTCGAGAGATTGTAACCGTTCGTTATGGATACCGACAGTGGTCACTCGTGACGATTAGGTCACTGGATATTTTCAAAGGCGCGTGGTAGTCTCGAGAAAAGTGTTGAACTATCTAACACCTGGCTTTGTTAGATTTGGAAATTTTGACGAGGAGGATTGCGTGCCGTTTGGAAAGAGAGGAGGAACACTTTGTGCAGTTTTATTTAGAAAGTCATTATCAGTTTAAGATTAGTGGGGGGTGAAAATGCAATTAGTTCAGAAGATTGCTAGATAAACTGATCTAACAAAATGAATAGTGGGCCACAAAAAGGGGAAGCATACCCATGCAAAATTTAATCATGGGCTTCAAAAGCCCATTAAAGGTTTGGTTGTGCCAGACCACTTGCCTCCTACTCGGCCGAAGCTTACTGCATATCCAAAAGTAGAAAAAGTTTACTGCATATCCTTTTTTTTTTGGGCAACGTTTACTGCATATCAAAAACTGAGAATAACTCGAAACAAGGACTTGACTTCGCCGAAATCCTCACCTATATATGATGTCATAAAGAAGTTATTCTTTTAATGTACAGTGTTGACCTTAAGAAGAAAAAAACCGAAACGTCGTCGGACTCAATGTCAAAAGTGTTGACCTTAAGCAATTACTTTTTGACTACAATGCTAAATTAACGGTTTTATGTTTTACTCGTACAGAAAGATAATCATATCGTTTAAACACACAAAAATGATGCGAGGAAACAAAGAAAACGAGAAAATCGCAGAACGGCATCGTTAGCAAGGCCAAAAAGGTTGACTTTGTGCATCAACTTTTGACTACTAAACACCAGTTAACGGTTTCACAACATTAACCGTTGGGTTAATCTCACCTGAAATTACGATGAAGTAGGTCCCATAGTTAATTCCAATAAAAACTATATTATATATCATAGTAATAATTTAAAATAAATCACGCCTCCACTCCCGGAACTCTTCTCCTCTTTATATACTTTCCAACAATAGCAAGCTTGAACACAAACACGAATCAGAAACTTCTCTCTTTTATAATATTTTTCTCTCATTTCTATTTAGAATAATGATTTCGTTTATTAGTAACCCTTTTGTGTACACTTTTATACTTCTCATATCAATCGGCAACACCATTGCATTCTCTTCGAGTCCGTTGCCGGTGGCTCAAGATCCGAATGTAGTAGTTGACGAGGTCAATAGGTACGTAAAGAAAAAAATGTGATCAATTCTTATAGCAATGTTGCTTTGTAAATATAAAATGCCATCGTGATACCATCTTTCTTTTTTTGAACAACCGTGATGCGATCTTTTGTATATAAAATGTAGCATTTATTTCCATAATCATATTCCATAATTTTTGGTCATTCACTTGTAATTATGGTTTACTATGGTTCACTCAAATTTACAGATTTACAAACCCCAATCAGAGAAGAATTGAAAAGAATGAGATTTCAAATTAATAAAACCCTTAACCGAAAAAAGAACTAAACTTATTTTGGTTCACATTACTATAGTTTACCACCAAAGGACTTTTTGTCAAACTCCATTTTCATTTGATTATTTTTCTTGGGTTAAATTTTATTTGATTCATCAGAAATCAAGAAAGCCCTTTATAATGTATCTACATGTATATTTATTTATTATGGGTTTTCCTAGCTAGTGTTATATAGTTATTTTCCAATACTGCCGACATTTTTACCCGACGACCATAACTAATGTGTTCACATTTAAACGTGTCGACTTTAAAATTAATAAGAACATTTGTCTAAATTCTAAATCTGTCTGCAGAAGTGTATTCAATGCGTCAAGGAGAAGCCTGGCCTACCTATCTTGTAGAACCGGAAACCCAATCGATGATTGTTGGCGTTGCGATCCAAACTGGGACACAAACCGCCAACGGCTAGCCGATTGTGCTATTGGGTTTGGCAAACACGCCATAGGAGGCCGTGATGGTCGAATCTACGTGGTCACAGACCCGGCCAACGACGATCCGATAAACCCTAGACCTGGAACATTAAGACATGCGGTCACACAAGAAGAACCATTATGGATCATTTTCAAGAGAGATATGGTTATTAAACTACAAAAAGAACTAATCATCACATCTTTCAAGACCATTGATGGCAGAGGCGCAAGTGTTCACATAACCGATGGACCTTGCTTAAAGATTCACCAGGCTACTAACATCATCATCCATGGGATTAACATCCATGACTGCAAACCAGGATCTGGTATGACCCAACTTTAGACTAATGCTTGATATAAAATAGAACATAAA
>JABAYD010017477.1:0-12721 GCA_014822095.1 Diplotaxis tenuifolia
GAGGAATGTGATGAGTCCCAAGTAGTGGAAGAGATTGTCAGCTATGTGTATGAAAAATTATTTTCCAAGGAACAAATTGGAATTAACTCGAGGCTGCTGGACATGGAACCGTTGCTTTGCAAGCAACCAAGGGGTAATATCTGCCGCATTGGAATTTGGGGTATGCCAGGCATAGGCAAGACGACACTTGCTAAAGCAGTTTTTGATCAAATCTCTGGAGGCTATGAAGCTTCTTGTTTCATCAAACACTTTGACAAAGCTTTTCATGAGAAGGGGCTTTACGGTTTGTTGGAGGATCATTTTGGAAAACTTATCAAGGAACTGTCTCGAGTAGGGGCCAAATTAAGGAAGAAAAGAACTCTTGTTGTCCTTGATGATTTGCAAAATTCTGGATTTGCCGAGTCTTTCCTCAGAGGTTTTCGCTGGTTTGGTCCGGGAAGCCTAATTATTGTAATCTCCAGAGATAAACAAGTTTTTCGACTTTGTCAGATCAATCACGTGTATGAGGTTCAGAGCTTAAATGTGAATGAGGCTCTGCGGCTATTCTCTCAGTGTGCATTTGGAAAAGATATAGAAGAACAAAATCGCATGGAGCTACCAATGGAAGTGATTGACTATGCTAATGGAAATCCATTTGTTCTCAGCTGTTATGGAAAAGAGCTTAAGGGAATGAAACTCTCAGAAATGAAGACCACATTCCTCGAACTCAAGCGACGCACGCCGGATAAGATTCATGATTTATTTAAGAGCAGCTACGAAACGCTTAATGACAAGGAGAAGAACATTTTTCTGGATATTGCTTGTTTCTTCAATGGAGAAAATGTTGACTATGTGATGCACCTGCTTGAGGGATGTGGTTTTCTTCCTCACGTTGGGATTGATGTTCTTGTGGAGAAGTCTCTGGTGACCATTTCAGAAAACAGAGTAAAAATGCCTAGAATTATCCAAGACTTCGGCAGAGAAATAATCAAGGGAGAAGCAGTACAGATCGAGCGGCATTGCAGACTATGGGAACCTTCGACCATCAAATACCTACTTGAAGATGAGAAACTCAGAGAAAAGGAAGATGTCAAAGCAACCCATACACGCCCTCTGGTCTGACGTATTTCTAATGTTTTTGGACAATTTTTTTTTTTTTTGAACTTTTTGACATGAACTAAACTGTTTGATGTATCTCTTTTATTTATATTTCAGGACGCTGAAGACATAGAAGGCATATATCTAGACACATCGAATTTACGCGTTGATGTGAAGCCAACTGCTTTTAATAATATTCTTAGCCTAAGGCTCCTTAAGATCTACGGTTCCAGTGACGAAAAAGATAGTGGACTCCGCCTTCCAAAAGGACTCGAGTCTCTGCCTAATGAGCTAAGACTCCTCCACTGGGAGAACTATCCTTTGCAATCCTTGCCACGAGACTTTGACCCATGTTACCTTGTTGAACTCAATATGTGTTACAGTCAGCTTCATAAACTTTGGGAAGGAACCAAGGTACGCAAATAAACTCTTATCCCCATCTTACATATTTTTACAATATGTCAATTTCATTTCAAATTATAAATTTTTGTTCAGAATCTCAAGATGCTGAAGGTGGTCAGGCTTTGTCATTCTCAGAAGCTAACTGATATTAGCGATCTTTCTCAAGCTCAAGATCTCGAGGTCTTAGATCTTCGAGGGTGTACACGACTGCAAAGTTTTCCAGCCATGGGTCAGTTACGGCGTCTCAGAGTTTTGAATCTTTCAGGTTGCACAGGGATCAGAAGTTTCCCAGAGGTTTCACCAAATATTAGGGAACTATATCTACAGGGAACTGGTATTAGAGATCTACCAGTATCCACTGTCACCCTCTCTCCGCAAGTTAAGCTTAACAGAGAGCTCTCCAATCTTCTATCAGAATTTCCAAGGGGTTCAGATGTTTTAAACCATGAACGACTAACAAGCCTAATCAAACCCGTGTCATCTAATCAACATCTTGGTAATCTTGTTCGCCTGAATATAAAAGATTGTGTTCATTTGGCAAGTCTGCCTGACATGGCTGATTTAGAATCTCTTCAAGTTCTTGATCTGTCTGGATGCTCAAAGCTAAGCGTTATTCAGGGTTTCCCACGAAACGTGAAAGAATTATATCTTGCTGGGACGGCCATAAAAGAATTTCCACAACTTCCCTTGAGTATTGAAATCTTGAATGTACATGGTTGTGTGTCTCGGGCAGCTTCCTAGGTATTTACACATTCAGTAATTGTTTTGCTCTTTCGGAAAAAAGTGGTCAACATTTTTGTGAAGAATGCTCTGAGTAATGTTGAGCGCCTGGCAAGGGAGTATCATCGAAGACAGAAACTCAACAAATCTCTGGCTTTCAGCTTCATTGGGCCTTCACCTGCAGGGAAAAAGCTAACGTAATTTACAAGTTACATTTCAGAGGATTACCACGAGGCTAGTGGTGGTTTTCAGATTCTACTCACAGTGAGGTGGAGATAGAGCCCTTATGTGAACTTACATGCTCAGATCTAGGTCTTCGAAGATGTAAGAAGTCTTTTTGAGCAATATTCTAGGGTTGTTCGGTCTATGTCACCGAGTAAATTTCATGAGCCACCTATCACATTCTCGAAGAATGCCTCGCGAAAGAAATAGCGTTGACATAAACGATGGTGGGTTAGATTTGTTATTGACTTCCCTCAGTGGAAATAGGAGGGGCTATCGAATCATTGGAAGAAGATGTATTCGAAATGTTGTGCGTCTTTCTCGTGTCCGAAGAAGATATGAACGTACTCGAGGTTCTCTCTAACCGTCCGCACATTCTCTCCAAGATAACCTCAACAGGATCTCTCTCTCTTCCTTATGAATATGGCTGAGTCTGGAGCAGAACGTCTTCAAGAACAAGCTATGATCACACTCAAAAACCTGTCTTCAAGCAAGGAGATTTGTCTGGAAATGGTCTCTCTCAATTTCATCCAGAAGGTCATATCTTTCTTGCAACAAAACGTCTTCAGCAAACACTCAATCATCATTCTGAAAAATCTCCAAAATACAGAGAAAGGTCGGGTTTGTATAACTTTGATAGCTGAATTACTGGACTCACATGTTCCCGAGGAGCTAGAGAATGCAGTCTCCATCCTCCTCCAGCTCTGTGCGGAGATCGCGAGAGAAGGCGTTAATATTTGCTCATCTCTTCTCCTGATATGGTCAATAGAACCGAGGCAGCGAAGAATCCTCCACATTACAAGAACGAATAGTCTAAGATCTTAGGTCAACTGTGTGTACAAAAATCATCATCCGAGAAGAAGCTGGAAAAGCTGTTAGGAAACTGATCCCACTGCCCACATCTTCTTCTGATGAGATAAGAGATTTCCATTTTGCAGCATTAACGCCCCAGTTTTCAACACCTGAAGCCATTGTGAGACATTTTGAAAGATCACAGAAATTCAAAACCGTGGACATAACTTTTAAAAAGGTGATGTAGACTTTAAAGTTTAAAAATAAAGTTACAATATAATTAATAAAATTTAGTAATTTAAAAATAAATAAAATTAAAATAAAAAAATAAAGTTCAACCCATCACTTCCAACATCGGCTTCACATACAAATTGCCATGGGAGGCTACTGTCAAATTCATCAAAGGGGTAAATGATAAACGAGGCGATTAATGAGAAAATACGATTAAATAGATAATGTAAAAAAATATTGTGGAAGGATACAAGTAATTGTTTGGAAAGTGAATTAGAATTCAATTGAAGGAACAAAACATGAGAAGAGAACAATAACAGAAAGATGTGGGCATAAACCGAGGTAGCGGAAGTTTTATAGAATAGAAATAGTGATCCGTTAATTTTGAGAATATCCAAAAAACTAATGATAATTACAAAGATTTTATTTAGCTTAAAAATGCCTAATATTTATGTCTTCTTAAATTCGAGATCACCTATGATCTACCGAAAACAAGGAACAAAACATAAAAACTCTTAACTTTATTAATCAAATCATAAACTGTATACAACTCTGCATAAGAAGCATATACATATAAAAGCAATAAAAACCTGTAAATCCTAAAATAATAAAGATATTTATGTAAATAATTATTAAAATAAATCATAAGATATTTGGAAATATGTTGGAAAAGATTAGTCCCTGAATCATAACCTGGATAATTTCAACTAGGTAATAATCCGCGCTCATGCGCGGAGTGAAATAACTAATTAAATTTATTATTTTAGGTTGTATTAAGAGATTTTGTTTAATATATTTTCATTAAGAATATATATTGATATATCAGTTCCGATTCAGATGATTTTTTGAATTCAATTTTTTAGAATAAAAACTTTAAATTTGATTCGAATATTTATAAATTTTAGTTTGTATTTGTATTTGGATTTGGTCGGATCGTAACAAGTTCGGTTAGAGTTTGAGTTCGGAAACCCATTTTAATTATGTTTTTAACAAAAATCCAAATATATACTTAAATTCTCAAAATAAAACAATATAAAACATAAAAATTGTATGAGCAAATACTCAAATTTACATAAAAATTATCAAATTAAATATTAGGATGAAAAATATGTATTTTCAGTATTTCGAACATTTTTGTTATTTTTAGATATTAATTTGTGACTATTTGATAATTCATGTTTTTGAATATCTATAAATATAAAATTAAAAATAATTAATATATTTAAATATATATATTTGTGACGCAGATATTTTGGGTATCCAAAATATTTCAATTTGGATAAGCTTCAGGTCTGGTTATCCGAATGTTAAATTTTTTATCCATCTACGTATTTAATCAATTTTAGTTTGTGTTTTCTATTACATTTAAATTAAGTTCGGTTGAGTTTCTCGGATATATATATATATATTTATCTGAACTTACTCTCTTCTACTAATATCATGAGAAATAAAATAAGTGTAAAAAAATATTTTGGACTTATTTTACATACATAATTATTGGACCATATTTTTAAAATATCAATAAAGATTATTGGGCATGATGTCAATATTGTTAGGCATGTTCCAAAATTTATTTAGTTTATAACTAATAACTTATATTTTTATAATATTAATTAGTAAATATAATAAAAACACGATACAATCGAGTGAAAGAAATATATGGTAGCATTAAAAATAATGTGATTTCATTACTTGGAAGATGAATTGTGTTTTTCAATCAATTTAGTGAATTTTTTTAAGTTGTTTTAATCTCTGTTTTTTAACAATTTTGATTTTGTTTTAAATTCTTGGTCTTATATGAAAACTCTGTAAAGAAAAATAATATTTGGTAAAATAAAGATTCAATTTTTGTGTATGCTGTTTTTTACCTTAGTTTTTTTAATTCATAACCAATCACAATTATTTGTTGCTTTGGTATATATAAACGTCAATTATAGCTAAGTTCGGAAAAGTACGCAACTTTCAATTTTTAAAAATATTCTCATAATAACATTTTAGTTGATGAAAATTTTAATGATTTTGTATTTTTTTAAATAATGTTACTTTCATAGTTACACGAAAATAACTTCAACTCACTAATGCATAAGTTATAAATATATTAATTAAAAAAGCAGATTAATTAAAAAAATTATTGTTTAAACACCTTAAATTATAATTTAAAAAATTAATGTGTGAATGCATTAATTGCTAAATCATTGTAAGTTCGACACGTGTCAACCCATTTATGACAATACTTCTCTTTTAATATATAAGAGATTAGTATTTAAATACATTAAATTATAATTTAAAAAATTAATGTGTGAATACATTAATTGCTAAATCATTGTAAGTTCGACACGTGTCAAACGCATTTATGACAATACTTCAGGAGATTTTACCACAAGTGCAATACACTTATTCAACTTATATTACCATTTTTATAAATGCCTAAAGAGACTAAATGACTAAAATAACCTTCATAATCAATTGAGTAAAAACTCGTTTCTCTCTCAATCTCTTTAAACACATAAGAACAAAAACCCTAGAGTAGCAGTGTCCCCAGGCGGCCGGTGCCCTTTCCCGGAGCCGGAGGCTATCCTTCATTCTCTTGTTTTACCCTTCCCGGCGATATGCTTTGACGGATCTAAAGTTCGATGGAGACCCTTGTCTTAGATCTGACCGCGGCGGAAATGAGGTAGAAGGAGGAAGACGGATCTCTGGAACGACGGTGAGTCAGGTAAAGAGAAACCTTCAGGATGTTGTCGGCTTTTAGGGTTTGTTGGTGGTCGCCGACAATCGATTTCAGCCTTGATTTGTCGGCCTCCAACAAAGAGACAGAGGCGGGTGGCTGTGTCTGTTCCTCTTTCTCGTAGTTCTGAAGATTGGTGCTTGGATTCGAAAGGAGGGGGCCATGTGGGTGGACGTGTGGAGCATAATCAGCGCGTGGAGAGCTCCGAAGTCTCACTCCTCGGAAAGTGAACGTTAAGGGTATCTCCCTTCACGGCGTGACTGGAGATTCATAAGGTTGTCGTGTGTCAACTGGATTGGCTTCAAAGTTGCGTGTTGCTATGATTTCTGCAGTCACAAAAGGTCGTCGATGGCCTGGTTAGAAGTGAGAAGAATTGGCACTTCATTCTGGAGGGCTTGTTACTGCTTTTGTTTTCTCCTAAGACCAGTTCTAATGGGGTTCTATCCCACTACTTCTAAAATTAAATATGTGTATGTATATGTTATATATGTGTATGTAGTTGTTGGGTCCATTAAATAGTATAGAACCTTATCCAAACAACTACTTACACATATATAACACATACATACACATATATTTAGTTTTAGAACTCTAATGTGATAGAATCCATGTTCGAAAATTAATCGGAATATACGCGGAGATTAGTTTTTATATTTTTTTTATTATAAATATTAGATATATAGCAGTACATGTGAAAATAAGTTGTAGAATCAAGATAGTCCAGGTAGTTGATGGCGTATTTTCTCAGTTGCAACTGGATTACGGTTAGAGTCTTGGGTGTTGCACATTTTTTTCTTACTAATTTAAAAAGAAAATTAAACTTCGATATAAATAGATAGACAAGAGTGCTTCTCAATTCAGTCATTTGGGCTTATTTTTTAGGGCCAAAAATATTGTCCATCAAGTTTAAAATTTTTGGTTAAAAATCGGATTTGGTCCACCTTTTAGGCGACTAATCAGATTTTTTAGTGATTAATCGGTTTCCGATTTATTGCACCGATTAGCCTATAATCGGGGATGTTGGCCTCCGTCGAGCGCATATTCGGACGGCTAGGCGGCTAGGCGGCTGCGTTTTCGAACAGAGGATAGAACCTATCGGAGATGCTCTAAGATCTCATCCGTGTCAGCTGTACAAGCCTGTGAGTCAGACTGTGTGGTTGTGTTTACTCTTTATTTTCTAATTAATTTAATCAACAAGACAAACACAGACCCCATTGATAAGCTATTCAGTTGCATCATTTCTCACAAGCTTACATGTCTTTTCAGGGGGTTTCTCGTTTTGGAAGGCAAAGCCGTTCAGGCCGTGGTCACACCATGTCGACCAAACCATGATCCATCGATTGCATCATTTTACATCTACCTATACTGAATGCTTGTCTCCTACACCTTTTGTATTATCCGTTTGGTCTTGACCATCTTTTGTTTGATTAATAACTGAAGTAATTAATAACTTTGATGTGTTTATTGCTAGCTCTTATTGCGTTGTAACATTAGAAAACGGTTTTCAAAAGCTCGTTCCCTGCATTGGTTTAAATAATTTAGGGCATTTTTCTCGTAACTCTTTTCATATCGGAACAATAGTATTTTTCTTGGTACCAATCAAACTGTAGTTCAGACAAATTCCCCAAAACATTTAATAACACAAACCAAAATTCAGTTGATAAACACTAATGATTTTACTTAGAAACCCTTAAAATCAGTTCAAACCCTACGAAACCAGTTTATAAAATTTTAAATTAGTTTACAAACTCTTATAAATCAAATTCTAAAGCTTTATAAATCATTTTATAACACAGAACGAAAGTCAGTTTATTTTACTTCAGCTTATAAACATTTATAAATGAGTTTATAGACACTTATCAATTCATTTATAAACTATTATAAATCAATTTACAAGCTCTTATAAATTAATTTATAAATTCTAATAAATAAATTTATAAACCCATATAAATCAGTTAATAAAATCTTATAGATGTGCAAAAACTAGGTATTTCTATCTAAAAGGGTTTGTATTGTTTATCAACTCTTATAAAAATGTACCTATTAAATAATAGTTTCTAATTATTTATAATTGGTTTATATAGATCTATAAATTGGTTTAAAACAAAATTATACTTTATTGAAAATAACAAAAAATTTATTGAAATAATTTATAAAGGTTTGTAAGTTGTTTGAAGAATTAATAAATTGGTTTATAAGAGTTTACAAATTTAATTTTGATTAATAAGAGTTTATAAGTTAATTTACAAGGGGTTATAAAACTGTTTCCAGTAGAACCTCTATAAATTAATACTCGATAAATTAATAATCTCTATAAATTAATAAATTTCGTCGGTCCCAATTTGGACATAGGTATAATTAATATATTTCATTGTTGGTCTTTTTGAGTATAGTCAAATTTATCTTTATTTTTCTTAATATTTTGATATTATTTTTATTTTACAACTAAAATGCATTTATATTTACGGCATGCACTAAATAATCAAATAAAACAATATAAATTTGATATCAATAAAATTTAATCAATGAATATACCGTAAAGTCAATTATTCTTCATATTTATACATAAAACATATTTTAAAATAAATAAACCTTTTTTTTGAAACACAAAAAAATAAATAAATCTAAAAAGGAAAATTTTGGTTAATTAATATCTCTATAAATTAATAAAATTTCAAAGTTCCAACATTATTAATTTATAGAGGTTTTACTGTATAAGGTTTATAAGTTGATTTATTAATGCTTATTAACTTATTTACAAGTTGATTTCTAAAAGTTTAAAACTTTATAAATTTATGTATCATCATTAATGAATTTTAAACAGATTTATAAAGTCTTATAGAACTGATCAATTTATAAAATCATCTAAAACCTTTGCAAACTTTATAATACATTATAATTATATTTATAGAAAATTAAAAATCTTGAAGAGTTTACAAATACCCTAGGTGAAGTTTTATAAGAATTTATAAATCATTATAGGGGATTATAACATTATTTATATGAACTTATAACATCTTCTAGAACGTTGACAAACTTTTTTTGTGTCTAGTTAATTATGCTATTACAAATTATGGAAACATTAGATAGACGATATAACAGCTGGCAATTCTACATACCTTATAAGGATACACATCTGACTACATCACCGTGAGCCGCCCTATGAGATCCGTTTCTGGTGGTACTCCTTGAGGCATGTTGAAGATCTCTTGTAAGTCTTTCCTCCAATTTTCTACATAATTCCCCTTCTCAAGGAATTGAAACCTAGAAATTGTGTTGTATGGGATTCGAACCCCAACTGTAGAAGCCTTTACACCTTAACCACTAGGCCACGATGCTTCCACTATAAGAGTATATATAAAATCATTTAATAATTCCCTATAAAAGATTTATATTGTTATAATCCCATATAAAATCATTTTATAAATATTTATAAGCTCTTCATAAGGTTTACAAGTCCTTTATAAATGTTTATAAATAATTTATAAAGGTCTATAACACATTAATAAAATATCTACATATATAAGAGTTAATATATTATATATAACAGCTTATATGTCATTTATAAAAGTTTATAAAAGTTCATAAACTAATTTATAAGAGATTATATTTCGATTTACAAGAGTGATAAATTGATTCATAAAGGTTTATAAATTGATTTATAATATTTTAAAATATACCCGAGTCTATAAGTTAATTAAAATTATTTGTAAATTAATTTATAAAGCTTTGTAAATCATTTGAATCACCTTATTATTCGCAAACTATACAGAAGATAGAACGTAGTAGTTCAAAACACCTTATTATTCGCAAACAAAGTAGCTTTAAGCCATCGAAAGAAAATCATCCAAAGATAGTAGATTTTGGATTACTTTAGTTGTCTCTTTGGGTTTGGTCAGCCGGATCATCACTGCTATCGTCTTGTTGGTTCTGATTTGCAAAGTCATCACTCCAAGGCTGCTGCTGCTGTTTTCGTTCTTGGCGGCTATGCCTGGAACTCGGTGGGTACACATCTGAATCTCCACTCTTTGAACAAAACACTAAGCAGCAAAGAGCAAAAAAAAACAAGCGTTACTTGTATGCCAAGTCATGCAAACCCTAAGAGAGATTTGATGGGTTTTTCACCTGATGCTGCTGAATTGATGCCAAGTAGTTGCGTGGGACACCTTCATAACCAAACCTCTGAGTATGCAGACATGTCATAGGGGTTATCATAACTGTAAGCGTAAGGAACCTTATATGCATCATCAGGAACCATAAAGGCATCTGATTGAGGCATGTTATAGTATACGTTGTTCTGTTCTGGTAGCCAGCGAACCATAAACCTATCAACGAACAGCTTCAGCGGCTCAATTCCCGCAAGCTAGAGTCAGCTCTCGAAGCTAAAGCACTTGTAAGTCCACATGAAACAAACCTCTCATCAAAACATATTTGAACTATGAATTTATGATTCTGCCTTATTGATTCACAGGGATCTCTCAAACAATAACTTAACAGGAAGCATCCCAACATAGTTCTTCTCAATCCCGCATTCGAGTAAACAATCGCTTTTTTTCCCTCATGAATCTACTTGAGTCACAGTGATTCTTCAGTATTATAACCACATTTTGTAATGTCTTCAGTTTTTCAGGACTGATCTTATATGTGGTAAAATCTTGAATCAGCCTTGTTCTTCAAGCTCTCGTCTTCCTAACGTGATAAAACCAAACCATCTGCTCCATTTCCAAAAACAACCAGCAATCACCAAACAAAACACAATAATAAAAAGATACAAATACATTTCAGACATAAAATCTAACATGATAAAAACCCAACTCCACAATCCCTCTTATCTACAAGTTTCTGGCTCGAAATAGAATGATAGTTTCACCATCTTTATCGTTCACTCAAGGACTTTGTGCAAGCTTTTTGGCTTAGTTCTACCATTTATTATTATCTAACCTAACTTTCTGACATTTTCTATATGTTGCAGCATCCTTAAAGCTACATGCCAGAGGCAAGACCATGAAAAAGTAGAGTAAAATCATAGTCACTAACCAGAAGAAGTAGCAGAAAACACCAAAGTATTCATCTTTGGTATCAAAGACAATCAATCCCCAACAAGAACAAACACACTTGTTTTGGGGAGGTTTTAGCCTCAGCTCACTCAACTCAACTATACATCCCCGTCTTACTTGAGATTATCAGAACTCGTATGAAATTATATCCTCGATTTTTTTTCTCAAAAACAGAAGTCTCACATCGTTCCTGAAACTTACCAACGAGCAACACATGAGACATAAAGTGAGACTTCTATGTAGACCCTGAGAATCCACGTATGAGCTGCCTTATATGCAGGCTTTCTCTTAGATTCACGTCACTTGAATCATAAGAACCGGAAACCATTTACTTTAGAATTGGTTTCTTCGATACTGATTTTACCATCAGTATTCACCAAGAGTTTATCATCTCTTTAGTCAAGTTAATACAAAAACTCGTTGTGTCACCACAGCTCTAACTCGAGCTTATCTGCAGCTCCACCAGCCTGGAACAACAATCCTCTTCTTACAGCTGCAGCATGACACTTCACTAGAACTTCTCCTTCATCTTAGCATATCTCTGCTACTGAAACATAAAACACCAGAATGCAATCTAATCCCATTGATTTGTAACAAACTTCATGATGACCTGCCTTTAACCTTTAATCATCAAAACCCAAGCTTCTTCGATTCACAAGAATTTAACCCTTCTTCTAAGACAGACTTTTCAAACTGAAACCTCTCAAATCTGATCCGCACTAATTTTCCTTGTAACCTTTAACCTGCATTCTAACCTACAACTTGATTTTAACCCACCCAAACTTGGATCAAACGCAAATCTAACCTAAAAGGTTATGAAATTACAGCATAGTTTTTTGTGACCAAACAAAAAAAACAGAAGATATTTTTACGAATATAGCCCCAGTAAGTTGTCTGAGTCATCTGAGATATTTTCGGTCGTTTGGACTACTGAAATGTTAGTTGTCTGGACGACTGAATTTTAAAAGTAATTTATAAATTTTGTAAAAAATATTTTGATGAGTGAAAAATTAAAAACATGTAATTATAAACATTTTTAAGTGATATAAATTAAGAAATGATAAAATTGATTTGTTTTCAGCATAGATGAGTGGAAGTAGTGAATCATGATATTCTTTGGTTTAAGGGTTTGGCAAACATATGTTGTAGTATTGTATGTAATCTTAGGGTTAGATTTTGAAAAGCTGAAATGTTTTTTTCAAAAATTTAATTTGACCTCTATGTGTTTATTTATGTGTATAGTAAACACTTTTCAAGTTTAATTTAAGTTTTCGAAGTGTTTAATTAGAGAATGAAGTTTAGGGGTTATGTTTAGGGTTTCGACGACTGAAATTTCAGTCGTCTGTTTTAAATTATTTACCAGACGACTGAAATTTCAGTCGTCTTAATATTCCCGCCTAAAATTTAAGAAATATTTTACTTTCCCGCTAAAATTATTAAAGTCTCCTGGACGACTTACATTTCAGTCGTCTGAATCGAAAATATTTAACCT
>JABAYD010017478.1:0-10152 GCA_014822095.1 Diplotaxis tenuifolia
ACCTTCTCCATGTTGAAACCAGATATAGTAATTTGGCGTGAAACCTCTATTTATTAAATGCTTCCAAACATTTTCACGATTTGCTACTTTCGAATTGTTGCATTTTCGACAAGGACAGAACATCTTACCGCTTTCTTGGGCGAGCGGTGTGGAATCTGCTTGATGTATAAAGGTCTCCAGCCCTTCGAGATATTCTTTCGTCACTCTCCCGTTAGCATCTCTATGCAAATACATCCACCTTCGCAACTCGAAAATATTCCCGGAGCTCGACATTTTTTTTCTTTCACGTTTTTTGGTGTGTTTAAAATGATATTTTAGCGTTCATATTTACGACGAATATGGTTAGGTAGTTCAAATTTTGTTTGGAATTTACGACGAAATGTTTAGTTAGGTAGCCGAAATAAAACGTGCACAATTGCATAGTTCTAACAGTCGTAATTTCTTCGCGAAGTCATCGTAAATGAATTCGTCATAAACTAGACGCAACCTTTACGAGGAACTTAAGAGGAAACATTATTTCGTCGTAAAAATCACACTAGGTTGTGACGTTTTTACGATGAAATATATTCGTCGTGACTTTACAACAAAAATGCGTGGAAATTTTGTTTCCTTGTAACTTCCTCGTAATGTCGACGTTATTTTACGAGTACTATTTTTCCTCGTTAATTCTTCTCGCTAATTGTGTGTTTTCTTGTAGTGTTAGACAGTTTCTTAAAACAGAGAAAGCAAAATCTGTCAAGGCGGTAGTTTTGGATGAAAACATGTGGGAGCATTGTTTGTTGATCGTAAGGATTATGGCTCCAATGATACGCTTGTTGCGGGTTTGTGACACTGATGAAAAGCCATCATTACCATATGTGTATGAAAGAATGTATCGAGCACGTTGGGACATCAAGAAGATATTTGGAAAAAAGAAGGAGTTGTATAAGCCTTATACGAGGATCATAAAGAACAGGTGGGATAGAATGTTGCGCCACGATCTTCATGCTGCAGCATACTTCTTAAATCCAGCATTCATGTATGATCAAAAGAACTTTTCAAGAAAACCTGAGATAACTAGAGTCATGTTAAATTTGATGGAAAACAAAAAGGGTGTGATAGTTCAAAGATCTTTGAGAGGATGACAATGTACAGACAACATGAGAAAAACTTTTCACATGCATCAGCTTTAAGTTGTTGCAAAACAACTCGACCTGGTATGTCTTTTTATTATTTATGTAATATGCTAATATTTTAGAATATTATTTCTCAAGCAAAACTTTTAATTGCAGATGAGTGGTGGAAGTTTTTTGGGTATGTTGTTCTTGTTTTGCAGAAGCTAGCAATTCCAATTCTGAGCCAACTGCATCATCATCTGGCTGTGAGCGTAATTGGTCTGTGTTTGAAAAAATTCACACAAAAAGGAGGAATAGATTGGAACATCAAAGATTTAATGATCTTGTCTATGTTCATTACAATTTGCGCCTGCAAAATAGGTCTAAAATTAAAATACAAAGCTGTGTATTTATAGTATATAACTGTTAAATGTTCGAATCGAAACGGACTTCTTTGGGCACTCTCATGTATGAGAGAGATGAGGATGTCTGCAGTTCAAATCGAAACGGACTGTTCGGACCTAGTAGACACGCATATTCCGCGTACGAGGAATGGACGAGCAGATGCACTAGCTAAAGAAGCAAGGAGCAGAGGATATATCTTTTCCCATTTAGATCAGACCCGGTCAGACGGAGGTTCCCCTCGGAGAATCGACTCGTCTGATCACCACTTGATCTAGCTTAAATGGGTAGATGACAAAAAAAAACTGTTAAATGTTCATATATTCAGGTTAAGACTTAATGATCTTGCCTATGTTCATTACAATTTGCGCCTGCAAAATAGTTCTAAAATTAAAATACAAAGCTGTGTATTTATAGTATATAACTGTTAAATGTTCATATATTCAGGTTCTCAAAAAGAAAGAGGTCATATGATCCAATTGATTATGAATCCATTGATAAAACTGATTTTTGGGTAATGGAAGAAAGTGGAGAAGTTGAACTAGATTATGATGAACTTGAGAATGCACTTACCGAAGAAAACTCAAACGATGCAGACGATGTGACTTCTGAGACCTTAGAGCACAATTATTCCAGTTTCTCTCATGGTTTCTGGGCCAAAAAGTAGCATGTGGGTCCAAATAATTTTTCAAAACCGTTGGCAAAAATCCTAAGACGAGAAACTGATCTGTTTGGATTTCTGCACTGTTCGGAGGCCCCATGTGGCGACCTGCGATTAGTCCGATTTTAACTTTTTTTTTTCTTTTTTTTTTAAATCAGAAAAGTAAAAAAAAAAAAATTGAGAAACCTAAAATGAGTTTCGCCGGTTAAAGATGCTCTTAAACTCGAACGGTATATACACTCATTTTATACTATACGTTTCTTTGGTCATGGTGTCCATTATTTAACTCATACACTTTTCATGTTTTTTTGTTTTGCAAAGTAACGACGAAGTGCCGTTCTCTCAGGATGATACCGAATAAGTTTGAGATATTTTATCATTGTTCAACATACTTTTTTATAATTTTTCATTTCATTATTTAGTTCACTGTGTATTCAAGATTCAGTTACTATTTTCTTATTTTATGATTCTATTTTTTGGTGTTAGTCATTAGACAATTTATATATATGATTATATATTATATATATATATATATAATTAAAAACCCGGTTCGACCGGTTGAACCGGTCCGACCAGTCAACCAGTGAATACGCCGAGTCGGCATCCGGTCCGGTTTTCAAAACATTGGTTTTGAGTTTACTAGGAGATGTTTTAATGAGACAACATCCAAAGCATGTAACAATTTCTGAACCAGATGTGTCACTTAGGGAGAGTGTTATGAATTATGTATAGGTTGACTTCATCATTATCTCGATGTCGTTGTTATCCTTATCATGATAGGATAGTGTTTATCATATTTCATATGACGGTCTATTAGATTGTATAAATAGGAGATTACATAATGAGAATAAACATATTCTTCCATAACAGAATATTATTAAGAGAAATTTTCTAGACAGTTTTTACGTTTTTATCACAAAAATAAACTTCAAAAACTAAAATGACCAAAATAATATATTTTATGTTTAAAATTTTAAGTTTTTTAATTTTTTAAAATTTGAAATTATTTTTCCAAAACTCCACTACTCAACTCTAAATTTTTTAAATATAAAATTTTAAGTATTTTAATTTATTCATTTTTTTATAAAACATTTAACTCTATTTTTTTTTTTTTTTTTAAAGTTTATATTTGTGATAAAAAAAAGTAGGTTTATTCTAGGGAATTTTTTTATTATTAATTCATAGCGTTTGTACTGTAGCCAAATCTAATTCTAAACTCAAACCATAACCGTATTAAACCAACCTCAATGTTCGTGTTTTAGATCGGGTTTTCAATATCTCACAAACGGAGATCGCTTCACGGTGATAACAGTAGAAGTACCGTCTCTCGTTAACGGCGTTACGTTTACGGTTACGGATACATAAACCGGAGGGAACCCCAAAACATTTTGGATCGCAAATGTTTTCAAAAAGGGTTTCCAAATTTTCACGCGCCTTCCTCTTCCCTCTCACTTCACTTTCCCCCAAAATTAAAAGAATCAATAAAAAAAAAAAAACACCAAAGCCCCATCCTCCTCACCGTGGAGACTCACACCACGACGAGCTCGTAACCGCGAACATCGATATCTCTATTTCCACGCCGCCGGGTTTCGATGTTTACTACATCGCAAATACATTAACCATCGAGCGTGGTGAGTGTGTGATTCTAATCCTATATCGATCATTTCTTCAATCGGTACTATTCACTAGCTTCTAGGGTTCATAGTCTTTTCAATTTAGGGTTCGCGAGGATGATTTTTTGAATTACTGATCTAATTTGGTGGGGGAAGTTTGATTAGGTGAAATCAATCAAACAAACATATGCTTGTAATCGGAATAAGTTCTTTAATCGATACTATTCAGGGTTCATATACTTTTCAATTTAGGGTTCGTGAGGATAATTTTGTGATTTACTGATTTAATTTTGTGGAAGCAGTTTGAGTAAGGTAAGATCTATCAAACGAACATCAGATTCTGGAAATGGCGAAAGTAGCTGCTCCTGGTGCGCCTCTTCAAATGAATGGAGTGTCCAAAGCTAAGAGGAAGACACCCGCTGAACTAAGAGTAAGTTTCGCTTCCTTTGTTATCGTTTAAAGATTGTATCATTAGGAGACTAATCTTTTCTCATAACACAGGGAGAACAATTGAAGCGGGCTTGTTTCGTGGACCAAGCTAAAGAGTCTTTTGATGCATTGCGCCCTTGCAAGAAGTAAAAAAAATATCATTCTGTCTTCATGTTATTGAACTTGTTTTGTGTTTGACTTACTAGATTATCTTGAATGTAGTACTGAGAAGGGAAATGGGCTTAAGAATCCAAAGTACATTGAGATGCGTATGAATGAGCTATATCCTGTCAAAAAGGCTCGGACTTTGATCCCATCTGGCAAAGAAAACTCCAAGGTTTACAACCTCTCTGATTCTTCCTTCCTTTTAGCTTTATAGTTTAGTACTCATCGTTTTGTTTTTATTAATTATTTGTCTTTATCACAGGAAAATGGTGGAAAGGAGCAGTTCAGCAACTTATTCAATGTTTCTTTACTCTCAAATGTTGCTTCCATCAAAAGAATACAACTTACTCGGTAAAATGCGTATGGCAATTTTTGTCCTGAGAAAGCTTACTTACTGTGCTTTAACTTATGTTAATGCTTTGATGTTTTAGCAGTGAGGACAAGAATGCTTCTACTGGAGTTTCTGATGATACTAACACCGAAGCTCGTCAAACAAATGAGAGATGCAGCAAGAGCAAATTTCGCAGTGTCACAGAACTGTCAACAAGGGGTGAAGAGTTATCCTGCTTGCCAGAGATTGATATGGTATGCCTCACTTGGTAGTTTTTGATAGTTTGAGATGGCTGATATATATGGTCTTGGTAAAACTGATGCTATCCTTCACCAGAGCAAAGCACTGAAAGGACTTGCCTCTTGCGTACCGTTGCCGGTTTGTCCTGGTGACGTAAGTGAGAAATCTGATACTGCTTCGCTCAGTGGAAATTTCGTGCCTGAGTTTCATGTTCCTGGGCGAGAGATTCCTTTGGACCTTTCCATGAAGACTTATGTTCGACTTGTTTCCTCTTCTCCATTAAATTGGTGAGTTATGCGTTTTCTAATATTAAGTAAATGGAATAGTGTTTTTATTTTGGCTATGAAGCTTGTTTCAGTCTGTTATTTTTCCACTCTATTGTTTTCTAGGTTACATAGGTCAATCTTGGCGAGCACATACAATGGTATGCCGCAGCTAAAGTCGCTGTCTTGTAATGTGGTAAACCAAGATAACAGTAGTGGTTCTGAATCAGATGTGGTTAGCCAGGTGTTAAATTCCATGTCGCTGCACTCATGGGTTTACCCCCAGTCTACCTTGCCACCTTCTATGATTTCAGCATATATATCATCTGGACCAGGTAGAGGTTTGTTAATGAGTGTTCAAGAGCTATGCCTTCTTTCAGTCATCTTTCTTCTAAATTTTATTAAGCGATCTTCATTTTGCTGTTTTAGGCGAAGGTGGTTTCCTAGAACAGAGACAGTTGGCATGGGAAGATGCTTTTCGAAGTCTATATTATGTGTTTCGGAAGAATCTCTGCAAAATATTTTATGGTAAGCCCGTCGTATGTGCTTGATTTGGCTGTGCTTTCTTTTGCTGGTATAACACTAGTTTAATAAAGATAACGTCAATGGCACTGGAAACCTGTAGTGCCATGTTTACAATACATATACGTGGAAGTTTTTTCCGCAGAGACAGACAACCTTGTATGCTATGTTTCCACTTGCACTTTCACTTGAAGAATTTGGCTACACCTTGCTGTTACTTTTCCTTCTTGGCAAAGATGCATCAAAGTCACGTACACCTTTAGTGTTATTAAAATGTGAAACTTTCATGCACAGCTTCTTTCTCATGTGCCATCTCTCTCGCTGTAAATGATACGCTTGAACTGGAACTAAATTTACGTGTGAATTATTTGGACTGTAGTTTGTACTTCACAGTTTGTGGCGATGTTCATTGGAAGCTGTGAGTCAGGAGGCGTCAAACGCTCATGCAGTGCCTATATCACTCAGTCAACTAGAAGATTGAGGGCCATGCTTAAAGACCTTGTAAGATATGCTCCTTGAGCCTTTTGCTTTATTTGATTTTATGCAAGTTGTTTGTGTTCGCTTTCCTTGAGACGTTCATACTTCGTTGATAGGACTTCAATGAAATTTAAGTTTTGCCAATAGTTGTACATAAATTAGAGCCAAACTGTCTATGGGGCTAGCCTTAAACGAATTGTAGTTTGCAGTGCTTAGTTGAACAATAATGTGGATGTATTTTTTTCTTTTTTTTTGCAACCTCATTCGAAGTGCCTTCAACATGTTAGTCTCTTAGATCAAGGGTAGAGCATATATAATGCTTAATTTTCAATTAACATATCAAGAGAGAACGATTAGGTTATCCATTGTCTTTTTCTTATCTATTATGTAAACCTTGAGCTAATGTAAACTGAATATGTTTTTTACAGGACATATGCTACTCTATGCCTCTTTGCAAAACTAAAATGGACGAGACCAGCGTTGAAGATCTTGCTGAACTTTCAGAGATAGAGAATCATAACCTTGGCCAGGTTTGCGCACCTCACTTATCTTTTTAGGAACTAAATTTCTGTGTAGACTGTAGATGCATATTCCGCTGTAATGAACAATATGAAGCACCTGCAACTGTAAAAGGGAGAATATTAGCGTATGTTTTTTCTGACTCCTCTTGGTAACAGATGCAGACTCGTCGTTTACGTTCCGTCTCGAACATAGATAATACTCCAGAATCTTTCTTGGCTTTTGAAGGAAATGAGAGCGTACATGGATTGTATGATCTTCTGCTGAATTATAGGTGCGTATGAACACATATTGGAAAAAGGAATTACATATCGGATACATCTAAATCCCATTATCGAATTTTAATGATGTATAATGTACCTATTGTTTCTCAATCATGCGCAGGTCTTCTTTGGGGTTTCTTCTAACCGCAGACGTTCCTGTATTGTATTCACCAGTACCATTTCAGAATGCTGCAATGTCTTCTCCTAAGGTATATCTTCTTACATTTACGCTTGCGCTTTGCTCTGTAATCTGTGATTTTTGTTGACATTTTGAGAATACTTGTTATTTGATCCTCAGATCGACTGCAAGGAGATGGTAACAGCAGAATGTACGAGTTGCTATATTGTCGAGACTAAGGGTGAATATCTCCCGCCATGGTTTATTAGCAATATTTGTGCACACGTGATTGCTAATGGACAGAACTTTGAAGCCAGGTTTGTTCATGCAACTTCTCTTATCTTCAAAACGAAAACCCGAAGTCTTTGCTAGCAGATGCTAACGTTTCTGTGATTTAAAATTCAGCTTTTCGACCGATCCAACCTCGGTTAACTTAAACATGAGTCTACCACAAATCCCTGATAAAACCGAGCCTGAGTCTCCAGTCACCGAAGGCACAGGAGAAACAAACGATGCTGCGTCTGACATTCCCGGAACAGTGATATGCCCTCAACTTCGATCAGGCCATCTAAAGAGCTTGAAGTATTGCAACAACTCTTACACTGTTTCACTCTCTCCTTCGTGATTTGTATGTGCTTCGTATCCTCCGTTTCCAGGTTTTTATCCTTATATGTATGAGCACAAACTACTTATCAACCTAATGTTTATTTTAAATTTGCATTTTGGCTGAACATATCCTGAAACCTATTTGATGCGATGTTTAAGAAACCGTTTGGTTTGTTTCCTGATATTATTCATGGTGACTTTTTATCTAGATTATGATCAAAATAATTTGGATTTGATAATATTCAACCAGAATCACAACCATCCATCCATACATGCTTTGATTTGGTGTCTTCCAATTTAGAGAAATGTACATTCAATTTGCACTAGCTATACCAGGAATGGATGGTCTCTAAAGATGTGAACTTGTTATGCAACTCCATCTTCTAGTTCGACATCCCTCGCCTAGAATCATAAGCATCCCCATATTGTTTGCTGACAGATTGTACACATACCTGCATTTGCAAATTTTTATTGCATCAGAAAGCAGTGGAAACCAAGAAGCAAGTGTCTATACACGTTTATCTACTTACTTGTTTCTCTTGGCTTTCCTTTTCCAAGAAACGAAAGATACAATCCACTGAAACACAAGAACAAAGATATAGCAAAACTGAGGCTATATGCAACATGTAAGAGTTTGGATAAGAGAGATTATGATTGTTTTACCTTGAAGACCGTTCCTACACGATAGAATGCTTTGAAAGATGGCATTATGCAAACCAGGCTTCGCCTGTTTTCTGTGACAGTTTCCTTTGATAAATGCTGTGCAATTTCTTTAAGCAACACCAGCTGAGCTTTATCTGTCCGCATCGATACAATGACTTCTCTCAATGACTCCCTATCAGCCTCAAGTGCTTGAAGCCTTGTGTAAAGCTTCTCAATACCTGGCTCCTTGACTCCTTCCTGAGTCATCATCACCGGTTCTTGATATCTCTGAGCATTCCAACGATCACCATCCAACGTTCCCTTACTCATCTCACTAAACTCGTCATCAATCTCAACTTCAGAAACTCCCACATGAACTGAGTCAATACTATAATCTATGTCGTCATCAATCTTTACTTCTTTAGCAGTTCCTAAAGACGAGTTTCCTGGAGACGAACCAACCATCACCTTCTCCACAACCTCAACATCACCATCTAGTCCGCATGGGTTCTCATAAACATCAACAGAGTCTCTACCAAAACCAAGCATCTCTGCTTCAGTCACCCCAAAGCTCATCAACCTATTCTTGTAAGCTTCTACCTCATAAGACAAGGCTTCAATAGCTTGCTCTTTCTCATACAACAACTCCTCCAGAGCAGATACTTTCTCTTGTTCATGCATCATTGTCTTCTCAGCAAACTCTTTGAACTGCCTAGCTTCCATCTGAATCTCAGCTTTTTCTCTCTGCAGCCTCAGTATCATTGACATCGTCTCCTTAGCTGCTGACGCAGCAGCGTTTCTCTCTTCTTCAAGTTCAAGCTCCAAGTGAAGATCTTTCACTGTTTTACTCAAATGGTCTGAAGAACATGATTCTTCAA
This sequence comes from Diplotaxis tenuifolia, assembly GCA_014822095.1. Lineage (NCBI taxonomy): Eukaryota > Viridiplantae > Streptophyta > Magnoliopsida > Brassicales > Brassicaceae > Diplotaxis > Diplotaxis tenuifolia. Next base: position 9,224 of record JABAYD010017478.1, read on the forward strand.
GGGAATGGTCACAGCCTTTCACAACATCTCTTGAAGACTCCATCGCTAGAGACAAAATCCCAATCTCAAATCCTAGCTTTAGAATCTAGTAAAAGCATGAACCTTTTGATTCATTGTAAACTAGTGAGCCACTGAACATGAATAAAGACCTTAAAACGACGTCGCCGTTAAGAAACAGAGAGAGTTTTTGCTAAGCGAAACAGAGGAGATGAGTGATGATTCTAAAAACCCAAAAGGTGGAGTCTTTTTAAGATGGGTATATATATAATCTTCTGCGGCTACATATTCACACAAAAAAATCTCTCCTTTCGGTAAATAGAGACAAAAGAAAGAAAAAAATTCTGTTTTCCCGGGAAAAAAACAGAGAGGAGAATATTCAGGAAGGAGAGAAAATGGAAAATACAAAAAGAGAAAGGAAGGGGGATATCGAAGGATAAGGAAGTTTTTTTTTTATTTTGTATTTGTCTTCTTTGATTCTCGAATCTCCATCTTCCTCATCTTTCTCCCTCGCTTTATTGGAGCGTGTTTCATAGTTCTTGGACTATGTGCTAACAGAGAAGCGTCATATCATGAATAAAGCCAAATAATTAAATAAAAAAATGTGTAGCGGAAAAAGTCAGTTAATGCAATATTTTGAGTTTTGTTCAGATATATATTTTATATGATCATACTGAGAACTTAGCTGAAACATACCTTAAGAAGAATGAGAAAATGTTTACGAACGATGTTTGTATGAGCTAGCATATTAGAATTTAGAATGTATGAGCTAGCATATTAGAATTTAGAATCATACCTAAAATATTCGATTTACAATAAGATTGAGAAAGTGTTTACCAACTATACTGATTCACCTGATCTATTACAGCAAGCAATTGTGCAATATCATAAATTGTTATAAACCATCCGGTTTAGGAATGTCTTAACCTAGA
>JABAYD010017496.1:0-14436 GCA_014822095.1 Diplotaxis tenuifolia
CAAAATTTCTTTATAGTCTAATAAAAACCCGCGCTTAAAGCGCGGCTCAAAATCTAGTATAGCATTAATAGCAATTTACCTTTTTCTAAGAGATTTAACTGTACAATTCTTGTTCACGGAAAAGCCCCCTGAAAACAATCATCTTGGCACTAATATGTTGGGAATGGTAAGTTTTTGAAAATTTTCGGGTTAGATTTTTTTATAAGGTGGAAAGAAGGACCGTTGACCAAAAGTTCATCACTTATGTTGACAAAAGCTCATCATTTACATTTTAGTCTTACATTTGGCATTTTAAGTTAATTTTAGCCTTTCAACTCCCGAATGAGAGACTATCTCTGTAATATTTTCAAGTAATACGTGTTTAGTTTTGCTGACATAACTCATTACTAATATACTCTTTTGGTTTTACAGGCTCTAGAGCCAACAAGGTGGATCCCACTATAACTACTAAAGAAGTCATGGATTACAAAAACCATTATGGTAATGATCAATCTTTGGCTTGCATCATATAATGCTATATGAATTTTGCAGTTTTATCTAATGACCTCTCTTATTACTAAATGTTGGAGATCCTAAACTACTTTCTGCAACTGTTTTCTCCAACATGGCTATCAAATACAAGTATTTGTGCAGCATTTTTGAGCGCATGAAAAAAGATGGACATCCCATTCCATAAAGTTAATTATGATTGTAAAATTATCTTTGAATTTTAATGTTTAAGTGTTGGACTCTTTATGTGATAATGTTTAAGTGTTGGACTCTTTATGTGATAATTAAATGTGTAATCATATTTGTAAGTGAGACACGATATCTAAAAGAACCAAGTATATGGACATTAAGATTGATGATATATGTCATTAAAGTAAGATTTCAAAAGAGAGTTTGTCATTATGCGTATATGCACTAAATATATGGTCATAAACAAATTTACTAAAGCTTTACATCCAAAGACATTAAAGAGTCCAGAAATTATGGGTCTAATTGATAGATAAAATTGTTTGATTATGTTTAGCATATATATGACAATATATATGAGCTCTTAATGACTTTTGAATCTTTTGCATTTCGTTTCCATTGCACAACAATTATTTGTGGTTGGATTTATGATAACGGAATGAGTCTTTATACAAGACATAAAAGAGATCATTATGATAACTCATATTACTGTCTAACTATGACAGTAAGCAGTGTAGTAATACATGGAAAGAATCATGTTTCAAAATAATATGTTTAACTATGACTCTCATTGTTTGTTAAATTAGCGAAGACGATTATGATGACCAAATCAAAACAATAGTTTAACAAATAATCAACCTTATGATTTTCAATAAGAAATTTTAATGGATTATACCAATGACCAAGTGGGAGATCGAATGTAAAAAATGTTATGTATATGAATGAATATTTTTTTCCATGATGTGGTCTTATGTTAATCTATTTCTTATTGAGATTGTTAACCACAAAAAACATGGTAACCAATAAAATAATAATTAAAGGAGTATAGCTTTTAATGATGTTGATTAACTAATGGGCAAGTGATTTGTTCTAGAAAGTTTCCCACTTGATTACTCATGAAACATATGTTATTGTAGGAAAGCATTTGAAGTAAACTCAATGCATTTGAATGATTCAAACCAATTCCCAGGGTGTGACGGGCGGTGTATACATGGCCCATGTACATATTCACCGCGGCATACTGATACGCGGTAACTAACGATTCCAACTTCATGTTCCCGAATTGCAGAGAACTATCCGAACTAAGGCAATCTTTCTGGATTCGCTCCGCCTTACAGCGTTGCTTCCCATTGTAATTGCCATTGTAGCACGTATGTGGCCCAAGCCGTAAGGGTCATGCGGACTTGACTTCATCCCCACCTTCCTCGAGTATATGTTCACACCCTCCGGTAGCTGCAGCTATCTTCTCAACAATCAACTACCCACTCTTGTTTGCGTTGTTTGTAATTGTAATAAGTAGCATGAGTTGTTAACAAGTGTAATGAAGCTGCCTTGCTGGTTAGTAAGCATGTACTGCTAGCTCCCTCCCTACGGGAGCTGCAGCTATCTTCCAACAATCAGCTACCCAATCTTGTTGCTAATAATGTGCATGAAGTTGAAGTAGGTGTTGTGAAGCTACCTTGCTGCTTTGATTGCGTAACGACCTCTCGCAGGGAAATGCAGCTAACTCCTTCCTTCCCGCATCGCGTCCTAGAGGATCCATCCGGACGAAGAAAGCCATGGATAGTGTTCGAGTGAGGCATCAACCGTAAATTTTAGAACTTTTGAGAGATGCTTTCTTGCGAAAGCCAACGGAGTCTGTAACTCAACCTTCTCACTCATGGGGGGAATCCATCATATTCGATGAAAAATTACAATCGAGGGCACCCTCATTTCCAGAGATAAAATCAGGCTGCATAGAAGCGGAAAAGCCCTCCTACTGAGCAACATTATTAATGAATAAGGAAGCACTTAACTTAGGACAGTCGGTCTCACTTCATGCATCATAGTGCCTTGCTATTTGCATTCATCCTTGTGACTTACCGAAGTGAGGAAAGCCACATTGGGGATCGCGAGTCGGGAGGGTGGCGAAGATATTGTGTGTGTGTCAGTGAACTCTTTCCCCGGTTGAAAGCATGAGCGATGAACTTATCAAATTCGATCTTTTTCTTTTCTTTTGAGTTATGGGTTGATTGTGACCTAGTATGGGACTGATCTAGGGCAATTCAATAATAGACACTCACTAATGAGTACCACATCTTCAAATGTGTATCCTTCCCATGGCATATAAACCACTAATATATTTCTTCACAAAGTGAGTTCTCCACCAAGTGTTACAGCACCATCCGCTTAAATTTGTCCATTTTTAATGCATTAACCCCGGCGAACCAGAGGTTTTGATGCATACAAATATCTAAGCTATTAAAACTGAAATACAATTAGTAATTAACCCTGATTTTTTCTTAATATTTACCTTCAAATTCTACTAAACAAACAAAAATCACATGTTTCATTAACCAATTAAATTCACATTTCAGTTTGATTTTCCACAAAACTAAACCATCATTAATAGCATAACCAGACCACATTGATTACCTATACAAAATAAAGGAAAAATCATTGTTTTCTTTAAATTCATAATCTCTTTTTCGTTGCCTACAATCGAGAACTTTCCAAATACATTTACAATTCTTGTTAAAGGTCTTAGACTAAATATATAACTGAAAAATAAATGTAAAACGTTGGTCCCCATCAAAACGGTACCAACACTTGATACACTAAAATTGTGTATTTTCTACTTCAAGCTATCAATATAGATGTAGTATTGAGGTTCAATTCCAGAGGATCGTTCTTACACTTTATTTATATGAGATCAATATCAATCTAAAATAAATCAGGGGTTAAGATTAATAAAAGGTGTAACAAGCAAGTAACACGATTGATTTGGTTTCCAGATGACTAAACAATCTAAGTTCAAGGTGATTCATGGGATACTCAGAACCATGAGCCACACAACTATTCAGGAAGACAATACAAGCCAATCTAAAACTTGAACAACAATATTAGATATACCCCATGTCGTGACGTATAACAATTGATCAAGCAATCCTAATGTCTAAACTGTCGTTTGGATTAGACAATGATGACAAGCATTAAGCTCGGATTCAATTGATTCACAATTTGCATTAACATCAACTTCCGTTGGCTAAAAAAAAATTGCCTATATAGTATTTTTTTTTTCTAGCAAACTAAAACACTTTTAAAGATTAGATTAAACATGTAATCAGATGCTAAATTGCCAGTTCAACACAACCAGCAAGTTTAGCAATAAATAGAGATATCAAAGAATCACAATCCTATTTGTCTAGCTTATTGAACTATGATCCCTAACACCCTAAACCTAACAAGCCGACTACTCAACTATGAAACAATCAAAAGAGACAGAGACTGGAAGAAACATGAAATACAACTGCATTAAAATAGAAGTAAGATTCAGGCGGATATTTTCTAAATTAAGAGAGATGGACTTTTCCTTTTACAAGGTAGAAAATCACAACAATGGAAATTCTAGAGTCTTGTTTCTCTGTGTAAAAGTATCGTAGAAAATAATAGAAAAGTGGAAGAATATATATATATATATATATATATATAGAGAGAGAGAGAGAGAGAGAGAGGGCTTGCGACTAGGAGAGAAATACGAAATGATTAAGGAAAATCTTGAAATAATAGTGGTTTTCTTAAAAATCTCTGCCGTAGGAGCATGCATTCGAGTTGCTCAGTTAGGCTGCTCTGCTCATGAGCACCCATCAGGTTGGTTCGTTCGATTTTTGCATGGAAAACACCAATTCTGACTCTATTCTTCACGTGCCCCTCCAAGAGCCTCTAAACCTACTCCAGACCTGAAAATGACTAGAAAGACTTGATAAAGAGACTTTAAAACCAATTGAAAACTAATATATAATGTGTCAACAACACTACATATATATCAATCTCGTACTAATTAAAGTTAGACTTCTCTTTATATATTATACATTCTTTATCTAAACTTCAAACAACATCCCACAGTCTCCTTTTGTCACGACCACCATGAAATCGTTGTTGGATCTTCAGATTAGGATCGTCATAAGATCATAATCTGAGATTCACTTTATCAGCGATTTATATCTTGTAATTGGTGTTCATCTTTGTAAACTTTGGGTTTTCAATAAGAAAGGTTACAAAGAGTTTCAGAGAGGTCGGAGTTGTGAACTTATCTTAGACACAATGCAAAGCTTGTGATGCTGAGCTTGATGTACATGGAAGCAACGCAGATGATAATGCTATGATCGATGATGGTAGCAAAGCACCACCAATTTGTTCCATGAACGAGATATATCATATATATCTGATGAAAACAACTCTTCAAAGCCTCTGAAGGTTCTAGTGAAGACAAAAGAATCAAATCACATATGAGAATGGGCCTGAGCTCATTTGATAAGTCAAAAACTCACGCAGTGTAGTGTAGGGGATCAAACTCAGGGACAAGATTGTTTACCTCATGATAATGGCCTCGGAAGTGAGAAAACTATGAAGCCAAAGGAGGACTTAGGAAAGAGAGATAATGAAGGTGGTATTGGTAATGACTCAGCTAAATAAAGTTTGCCGAATATAGAAGAGATGGCAGGGGATATAAAGGAGTGTATTATAAAAATGCATAAAATAGTGGCATGGTTGAAAGCAAAGAAATCTATGAAACAGAGGAAAGTCACATCAGCTCGTTTAATATTAGGTTATGTATTGAGTAGAAAAAAGAAAGAAGCGGTCACAAACACAAGTTGAATATCAGAGATCAGCCTCAACTTTGTGGTCTTTTGCTTTAGTATCTTTTGGTTTTGATGCTTAGTAAGTATCTTTTGAAAACTATTTCATATGTATCTTTTGAACAAAAGCTATGAGCTAAGAACAAAGAGATAGTAGTAAAAGTCTCCTTAAATAGACTTAAAATTCTACAACAATCAAATATAAGCAAACTCAAAACTAGTCGTTCCTATTTCCTGTAAGACAGGAATACATATTCATCCTGGTCTTTAAGTCAACGTAGTCTCAGAGCCGTGCGAGCAGAAATTGTGCACATAAGCGATAAAAATATATGCCCTCATTCGTAAAAAAATGTCTTCTGAATATCACTACTGTAAAACACAACAAACAAAATAATACTTGTAAATTCTTTTTCTTTTTTTTCTACAAAACTATTGATTAGACTTCGAAAATCAATATTTATGATTTTATTTTCAATAAATAAGATAGCTTAGTCACTTAATTTTTATTGTGATGTACTCAAATGCGTATAAGATTTAATCAATTTCAGTTTTGAAATTTATTTCCCAACAAATGCAATTAAAACTAATAGATTTCTATCAATATATAAGATATGATCATTATTTACGATTAGGAAAACCATATAAAACTATTCAAGAAAACAAAAAAATAAAGTAATCCGAAAGAAGTTAATTTTTTTTTGCCATCTAGTTTTTATTAAAGTGACAAAACCCAAACACACTACAAAGATACAGCAAAGAAGCCCATACAAAAGGCTGAAACTAAAGATCCACTTGGGCCCTAAGCCCATCAAGCTACGATCACTACACGAAGAGGCGCCGTTCGAAACCACGCGTCGAGGTTTTCGCATGGACGGGACACGTGTTGAAACCCTCGCCAATGAGGACACGCGTCAGAGGGCCACCACGTCTTGAACAAACACACGTCTTGACCAACATATCCGTCACTTCCGGAGACCTCGTCGACGTTCACCGAAACAAAGCTAGGAACCGGAATCCGATCAAAGATCTCCACCATCGATCATATCAGAAAAAAACAGAATCACCAACCAAGCGATGAACTCTGTAAGAAGCCGCCATTGCCATCGAGTTGAGAGCGACGCAAAGTCAAAACCTGATGCCCATCACCGAGAGAACAAGCAAAGACACCGGAGGCAAAAGACAGACGACCTCCGAAGAGGAAAGGAGCGTCGCTGGAGTCAGATCTAAAAGAGAGCCGGCGAAGACGATGTAACGGAATCACCACTTCCCGAGAACAAAAGCCAGTGTAAAACGATGCTAAAGAAGCCATCCTCTTCCCGGAGACAAAAGCCGACCGTCCTTCGCCGGAGGGAAAGCAAGGACCCCGGAGACAGAGACCGGACGGATAAAACCGAATCTGGCAAGCAAAAGCAGATCTCTCACACCCTCAAAACTATATTTACTCTTTTTGAAAGATAACAATCAAAAAAAGAAAAGGAATCGAGAGAGAATTCTCTCTCTAGGAGAGGATAACCGAAAAAAGTTAATTATATTGGTAAGAGAAACTGAGATGAAAACTTTGTCAATATGAAATATTCAATTTCTGAAAATCATTGTAGTAGAAAAGATGGTAAGTAGACAATTCGTGTCATGTTCTTTTGTTGCGCTAACTTTGTTTGTAAAATTAACAAATTGCTTAGAAAAATTAAGTATCTTATTATTACTTCATTAGTAAACTAAGTAATAATGGACTAATGAACTTTTTCAGTTATGACCTATATCTGACATTCTAGCATCTTAAACTTAATTAAGCTCATATAAATATTTTTATTAGCTAAGTTTGTCATTAACTAAATATATATTCGTAAGTGATATTTTTAAATTTACCTAAAAATGTGTTATTTTTTAAACTGATGCCCTGAGCCAATATTTCTTTTGGCATAAAGGAAGCACGTCTCTGCGTAGTCTTATCATATGGGAGTAGATGGCAGCTTCCCGGTTCAGTTTGGTCCCTGATGGAGAGATCCCACATGCAAAATATTAGAGTTTGATTCCAATACAAAGACATGGGGCAACTTTGTTCCTTTTAGGTATTTTGTTTTTGTCAACTTTGCTTTTTATTAAAGCCTAAGGCCCAAAGCCATATTACAAGTAGTATCAACCCATCACATTCACAATCAGCCCAGTCTAAAGCCCAATTTACAAAGATAAGATCAAGAAAACATGTGTTCTCTAATAACGAAATACAATTGCATGATCACCACGTGCATTTTGAAGAGGCAAACGACAATTTTGGAAGTCGAAGAGAGCACCGCCGGTGACGCCGGTAACCTACCGGACCTAGAACCGTCGATATGTTTTTTCGATTAGTTGATCCACTTGACCGTTCCTCCTTACTTTGCTCGCCGTTAATCTAAGAAGCTTCTTCTTCTGTATATTAGATGTGACGTCCGATGAGTTGCTTTAGAGGGGAAGACACGGGGCCTCGCCAGAACGATGTCAATGAAAAAATCTCCGGCTAATCTGAACCTGCATCAAAATCCTCCATACTTATCAATCATCTCGATTTGAAATTCTTAAAGGATACTTCACTTTTATCAAATAGCGAAGATTGACTCCTTGTCTGGGAAACAAATCAAGCATAACTAACATAAAGATTGGAAACTTCAAAGATTAATCGGGATAAAGATTTAAAAAGAAAGGAGAATTCGGATTTGACACAACAAAAGTCGCCTTATGCGAAGGAGAAATTCGCCTAGCGAAAGTTTAGATTCGATCTAAGACCAAATATACAGCAAAAAACAAATCTCTCTCTTTCTATCTACTCCTTCTGAAAGATTTTTTATGGTTAAGAAGGAAGGTAGAGAAAATTTCCTCTCTCTAAAGAGAGGAGAGAGAGAACCCTTATAAAATAATTTGTTCCTTTTAGGTATATATCACTTGTTCTCCAAGTACATACATATTTATATATTTATTTTGAGTAAATCGTTACATAGATACTCTTATACAATCATGAATACAATATATCTAGTTCCGTAATATTATATGATATCAAAGCTACAATCTTCCGCAAGCTAGTTTAATTTGTGGTTGCCATTTGATCAGTAAGTTTATAAGGGCATCATTGTCATCAATCTTAAAGAGTTTCTTAGCCTCATTTTAATTATAAAAAAAACACTTCGTAATAGAAGAAATGTGCCTTAATTAAGGGACAGAAATAACGTTTCTTATGGACAGGTGTAGGCAAGTGAAGGAGAGAGGAGAGGTGGTTTCATCTTTCGTCGTCCAATTTCTTCTTTCGTTCTCATCTGTTTGCTCCGTGAGTGTTTTGGGGTTTTTGAAATTCTTCTGTTTGCAGATGGCGAGCAGTATAATCTTGTTCGAGGATATTGTCGTGATCGATAAGCTTGACCCCTGATGGCAAAAAGTTTGATAAAGGTACACAATTTTTTTTTAACTTCAGTCACTATAACCTTAAGCCGATGTTACTTCATGGCTGTTTAGTTTCGTAGCTTCTTATGTTTGATTTGGAGTCTTAGAGAATTTAAAATCGTAGCTACTGTGAAAAAAATCTGAACTTTAGAAGTCTTTTGTATTTCATCTCTAAGTTTTGTTCTGTCTTGATATTGATTGGCTTTCTCATAGGAAACGGTACAATGGTTGGTTGTTGTATGTGTGTCTCTGTGTTGGTGGTTGCTCTTCCATCTTTAAATTATGTTCTGTCTTTAAATTGAGAGGCTTTATCATAGGAAACAAGACATTTATTGGTTGTTTCTGAATCTCTGTGTGTCTATGTCTTTGAACTGAGAGCATGTCTCTGTAAAAAGTGTATTGTTGTTGTTTATCTCCAGACCAAGGTAAGCACGGTCCTGATTTCGCAGCAGTTGATTAGCGATGTCTAGGAATTTTACAGTTCTTTAATTGAGCAGCTTTCATGAAAGTGATAATCCATAAGAACTTGATCACCAAAGAAAGTTAGACTCGAGGACTTAGTTGAGCTTTAGAGTTTATTGATATACCATGTAATGTAAATAGGTACTCAATGGAAAAGAGCAGATAGAAGCAAGGGACATGTACTAGGAAGCTGTGAGTGTTGTTTTTGTTTTTTATGTTTGATGTTTCAAGTTCTTCTGCTTGTTATGTACTTCAAATGATTTTTTACTAAGAGACAACATAAAAGTTTCTACCAATAATCTGCATATTTGCTTGTATTTCTTGACATTGTTTCTTAATAAAAAAACTAGATTTTGACTCGCGTTTTTTGAGCGCGACAATTTTTTGTGATTAAAAATTTATATAATTGATTTTTGTTTTTATTTAAAGTATGTTTCAATAATCCAAAATTTGTAGTGATGATTGTTTTGCATTAATTTTTAGTTTCTATTTTTTTAGATTTGGTTTTAAATTTTGTTTTTTAGTTTTTAAGTTTCTGTTTTTGAGTTTCAGCTTTTGGTTATGATTTTCAGTTTTGAGATATGCTGAGTTAGTTTAAACTGATATTGCCAACAAACAAATTCCAAATAATCAAACATCTAATTTAAAATTGAAAAGATGACAAAATTGTTTTAAAAAATTTGCATTAGTTTATTTTGTAAATAAACAAAAACAAAAATATAACCCGCGTTTTCAGCTATTGATCTTAGTTTTTAGTTTTTAGATTTAGTTTTTGGTTTTGCTTTACATTTAATGAAAAAATAATCAGTAAAATTATTTAATAAAAATAAAAAATGGTATATTACGATTTCTAAAATCTATTGGTTTCATATCATTAGTAGATTTTCATATTTTTAAGGAACTATTAAAATATGAAATCTATTGGTTTCATATAATTAATAAATTTCCATATTTTATGTTTTGATTATATGTAAATATGCATATTAATCGTATTTGTTTAATTTAAGTAATACGGTTTAATTAATTATATGTCGTATATTATTTGTAACATTCTAAAAAATATCTGAAAAATTCAAATTTAAATGACAACTTGTATCGGTAGAAAAAAAATATGTTTTAATACAATAGATAATAATAAAAAATGCTAAGAGACATTAATTTTGTCCCTGGAATAATGTTACTCTAATATGATTCAAGGAAACAAAACAAAGCGTTTTTACATTAGCAATCTTTTAGTGTAATTTATTTTACATATGCAAACAACTAATCATAATTCATACACATAAGCTTTGGAATCAATACTTTTGTATTCTGTGCAGTTTCTTTGGTCAATAAAAAATCCATTTTTTTGATTTGGTACAAGCACAATTCAAATGTTCTAGTGTAGAATGTGTCACTGATTTTATTTTTTAATAAATGTTGTTTTTCAGAAGATTAATGTGTATTGATGAGAACCTCTTATTAATTGCTTCTCTTTTCAAATTAGCTTAAAAAGGAAACTGGTGCATTCCAGCTCCTTCACCTCTGCGACTCTTCAATATCATTTCCAACTTTCTTCACACGTCAAATCACAAGAGAGTGACAGAGAGAGATAAAAAAAACAGAACTTTCTCTTCCATCTTCATCTTCATTTTTCAAAACTCTTTTTCACCACCTCCATGAAAGGTTCTCAAGGTACGGTTCCTCCTTCTGACTTAAAGGCTCTGTCTTCGAGCGTTTCCTTCAATGGGTGGAGAACGGCGAGCTCAGCATTCAAGTCCTGGGCTATAAAAATGTCATCTTCACACAAACCCACATGGCAAAAAGCTGGGATCTTCCAAGCAGTCATGGCATCTACGAAAGGCTTCGACAAAAACACAGATCTCCTTCTTAGTATTGCTGAGAGATGGTGTCCTGACACAAACACCTTCGTCTTCCCTTGGGGAGAAGCAACGGTAACATTAGAGGATGTAATGGTACTTCTAGGGCTCTCTGTTCTGGGCTCCCCTGTTTTTGCTAGTTTAGATAGCTCAGGAGAGAAGATTCTGAGGGAACTAGAGAAAGAATGGCTCAAGATTAAGAAAGATCGAGTCAATAGTAGCGTAATAACTCAAGTAGCTTGGATCAAGAGGTTCATGGACAGTGGTGATGAGCTAGAACATGTGGCATTCCTTGTCTTGTGGCTTAGCTACTTTGTGTTTCCATCACGGTACTATCATATGGATGAAGCTGTTTTACCAATTGCTGTTCATCTTTCATGTGGTAGTAAGATTGCTTTGGCTCCAGCTGTACTTGCTCACTTGTATTCTGACTTAACTCTCTTGAAAGACCACACTAGAGCTTTCACTAGATCGAAGTCTATTGACAAGGTTGAGCTGAATGCCTTGTTTAGGTTGCTCCAAGCTTGGACATGGGAGAGATTCAGGAAACTAAGGCCCAAACACACTAACCCGTTGCTTAAAGGTGAGCCAAGGTTGGCTCTTTGGGACTCGAAACAAAACAGAACAAAGAGTAATGTGAGGAAGAGAACAAACAGCAACGTGAGGAAGGTACTTGCATACTCGAAAATGGATAGTTTTGAGTGGCGTCCTTACACAAAAGCTTTGAAGAACTGGAAGTTTCCTCAGTTTTATCCTGAGAAAGCGATGCGAGTTCAGGTTGATGAGAATCTTGATGAGGAATTTATCTCCTTTGCTAGATGCATCAAGGTTTCTGAGCTTGTGGGAATGGATACTGTGGAACATTACTTTCCCAACCGAGTTGCTTCACAGTTTGGATTGCTTCAAGATGTTCCTTGTCCTATTGTTAACAGGAAAAAACATTCAAAGAAAGAAGCTTGGTCGGATTACAACAAGCCTATTGAGGATCTGACATTGTTCATCCCTTCTCGTTCTGCAATATCTTGTTTTACTTCAATGTTCTGTGAGTGGTGGAGGAAGGATAGACTAGCTGAATCATTGACACCAAGAAACATCATAGGAGGTGATGATGATACATCTGAGAATGTTCCTTCTGGTTCTAAGAAACGGAAGTCAATGAAGCGAGTTTGTAAGGACAATGAGACTCAGACACAGGTTCCATCAGAGAAGGATGAGGAAGATGATAACTTAACCATTGCTCAACTAATGAGATTGAGAAAGAAGAAGACATCTGCCATGTGGTCATCTGATGAAAACCCTCCTAAGGTAGTGCCATTAAGAGAAGTGCTTCAAAAGCTGGGAAAAGAGATTCCGGAAAAACTCAAAAGGTCTAGATATCTTAGTGGTGGATCAGCTTCAAGAGAAGTGCCACATGGTGATTTATTTCAGAAGAAAGTACTGAAAAGTAAGAGTGAGCATTTGGGAGATAAGCGAACTCGTGAGGATGATGGTGATGAGAAATGTATGGATTGCTATGATAACACTACCACAGATGAGATGATCATGGACAATGAGAAAGGTCTCAAAGGTGTAAGAGGTGTTTCTGAATCACGTGGGAAAAGAAATAATAGATATGAGAGAGATAACAAAGATTCATGGATGTGTCAAAAGATGGTTCATGAAGATGAAACTGGAAACAATGCAGGGAGGAAGAATATGGTTTTGAGCTCAGCTAATGGTAACAACTCTTCAGATCCTCCTCTTGGTGCTAATGGAGGAGTAGTTGTGTCACGGCCGAAGACAAGGAAAAACTGTGATGATGAGGCTGATGTTAATGGAATCAACACTGAGAAAAGGAAGACGACTATAGTCGGTGATGGAACCAAGGAAGCAAACCGTGTGCTCCACGAAGATGGAGAAAACCAGAGATCATCTAATGCGCAGGAAGATGATGGTGAAAGTTTGAAGCAGATAAATCTTTCAATAGATGAGATAGCACTGAATCTAGATGAACGTATGATGAAGGTGGAAAATACTTTGGCAATGATTAGAGAATGGAAAACCATAGAGAGAAACCAGACCCAAAATAGAATTTCTGCTTAGTATCTCATGCAAACAAAGCCAACAAATGTCACGTGCTCGTAACTTTTTGGTGTGATATCTTTGGTGTTTTGCATAACGTTTATAACTTTCTTATTAGAGACAAATCTATATGAAGTGTTGTGTGTTTTAGTTTAGTATGTATTTGAAAGATCTCCTCCAAACTGACCAAGCCCACTTCGCTCAAAGCCGCCTTCATGCTTTCATTCTTTGTGGTTAAAGCAGATGAGAATACTATGATCAGTGATGGTATCTTGGAACCAGACTATTTGCTGCAGGAACCAAATGGTGTCATAGGAGGAGATGGTGGAGATAAAATGAGTGAAAGGAATGACGAGACTAATAAAAGTGGAAGCAGATGAGACTAACATTCTGATGAGACAATGCAGACTTGTGATGATGAGGTTGGTGCACATGAAACTAATGCAGACGAGTAGAGAAAGAAAGAAGCAGACAACAATGAAAGTTGAATATCAGAGATCAGTCTAACCTTTTTGGTCTCTTTACTTCAGTATCTTTCGATTTTCATGCTTAGTAAAATACCTTTTGAAGACTGTTTTATTTGTATCTTTTGAACAAAGCAATGAGCTAAGAACAAAGAGATAACAAATGTCCCCTTGAATAGATCCAATATTCTACAACAAATAGCAAAAAAATAAGAGAGTGTCGCATTTGGTGGAGCAGAAGTTTGATATAAAAATGTTTTGAGCTTTGGGATTGTTCTGTTTGTTTCTTGCAGACAACGATCAGGGCAATTTGAAGGTGGAATTACGAATATTTGAGAGTTATATTACTTGTTCTCCAACTACAAGTACATACATATTTTTATATTTCTTTTTTACCTAAGAGTTGTTATATAGATACTCTTATATGATATCAGAGCTACAATATCAAAGCCACTGGTTAGTTTGTTTCTTAGTCTTACCATTTGATATGCAAGCTTTTTAAAGAGAATTCAAGGAAACATAACAACAGCAATGTCTCACATTAGCAATCTTTTAATATAATTTATTTTACATATGCAAACAACTAATCAGAATTCAGATGCAAAAAAGCTTTATTGTGTTCGACAATACCAAAATGAAGAAATAATACTTTTTTGCATTATGTGCATAGAAATTTTGAGAGGACATTATCTCAATTCCAAAACAAGAAACTTTTGGTCACCATCTTCCAGGCTTGATTTTGATTTCCTTGAATCAGTCTCTTTGGTCAGTCAAAACCCATCCAGGTTTTATTTGGTACAATCACAATCAAATGCTCAACTATAAAATGTGTCACTATTATTAAGAAAAAAAAGAGCATATGGTGCAATTTCTGAAAAGAAAATA